>PNEQ01088487.1:0-29124 GCA_003012365.1 Medauroidea extradentata | reverse complement strand
TTTTTTTTTTTTTTTTTTTTTTTTTTTTTTTTTTTTTTTTTTTTTTTTTTTTTTTTTTTTTTTTTTTTTTTTTTTTTTTTTTTTTTTTTTTTTTTTTTTTTTTTTTTTTTTTTTTTTTTTTTTTTTTTTTTTTTTTTTTTTTTTTTTTTTTTTTTTTTTTTTTTTTTTTTCAGTTTGTGAAGCAATCTCAGTCGACATTTTAGTTCTGGGGGCATTATTTTTTTTTCTATTTTAGATGTTTAATGCAGTGTCAGACTACATTTTTAGTTATAAAAGAAACATAATATGTCAGTCCCACCGTGTGTTGTATTGCCTTGTGATCGACATGACATAATGCAAACAGATATGCATCCTCAGAAATGTAAAGTTTCACTTAAGTTATACGAAATATAATCAATGAACTAAGAGCCTTACATTTGTTTTGGTTTGATTAGTAACATATAAAGAATGTCACGGATAGTATTTCTACAAATTATATTCTAATGTTCTCGACTCCAACCAACCACGCACACTGACCTTGATATAAACTGACACCTTGAGACGAGTTCCGGGCAGTTAACGACACAGATTAGGTAGATGGGCTTTACGTCTTACCAGCAGCGAGGTTATTAGTGTCGGTGACACGCAGCTTGATTCACTAGGAAAGGAACCAGCCATGATCATCTAGGTATTTAGCGCTTGTGAGGAGTGACATGGGGCAGCGCCGAATTGAAAGAAGGGGTAAACGGAGGATTGCCGAGGTAATCCGTCGACCAATGACATCGTCCGGCACTAACCCGTCGTCCGACAATCAGACTACTCCGCCGGGAATCGCACAGAGTTTTTCGATGTTACAATTATTTTCAAACCTAAACGCGAGTATTTTTAAACTCGGTTATTATAGAGGCCTGTATATTATCATATTTAAAAAAATATAAACATTAAAATTTTCCATCTTTATGGATTTTGGGGCTTCAAGTCCTTATTTTAAAAAAATGTTTTTAATTTTTTACTCGAAAGCAAAGCATACTACCGTCTACTGCTGTATAAACAGACGTCCGTTAGTAAAACAAATATTCAGCAAAAAGTCTCATCGAATTATGAGTAGTTCAGATTTTATCGACGATGAAGTATTTCAGTCGTTTGCTTGACGTCTTGTCTTTCCATGCCCCTTAAGGAACCGTTCCAGAACATACCTTGAGTGATTTCGGAAAAAGCATGGAATGGCAGGAGTCGGGAATCGAACCCAGTTCCTTCTGAATGCGAGTACAACGTATTACCGTTGTCCCAGTGACTCTTCTTGGGAGCCATAGAGTTCTTTGAGGTTTTTCCTTTTTCTCTTTAGTGGAGCACATTTTTGGATATGCAGGTCTTCCTCTACCTTGGTGAACCACGACTCCTTGGTTTTTTGTTAAGAAAGTAAGTATCTGAAGATCATATTTCTCAGTTTGTAGGACTCACACGACCAATGTGTCCACAAAAAACAGTGTTCATCCAACTAATAGTGTCTGTGACATTTTCTGCAGTATTATTCCTATTTTTATCGTATTAGTATAATACCCTAAACTTTTCATTCTAAAAATTATTATTAAATTATGATGTTTCTAAAAATTTAACGAACAGTGAAAATTGCAAATATTATTTGTTTTGAAGACCCTTAAAAAGAGGGTGATATGATGTATTTATATGGAATAACTCCAATTAAATCACTGTGGCCTGAAGAGAAAAACTGGCGAGAACAATTTATTCGCTGAATTCGCGTTGGAGCAGAGACTCCATTGAATAAAAACAAGCTAATAAATTAGAGTGGTTAAAGAACTTTCTGAGTGTTGGCAGGGCGAGCAAGCGGTGTAATATCCCGGGAGTGCGCCCAGAGTAACCGGGATGTTTGGGCGCTGGTCGCCGTGATAAACGGCGATGTGATTCAATGCTTGAATTAAGTGGTGCCTCCGCAGACACCACCCTCCCCCTTAGCACTTTCCCCTTCATGGAACTCCTCACACTCTACCATTCTCCAGCCACGGCAGGTCGAGGCAGTGAGCAGAGATGGCCGTACGTCCACTTCTTCCGTCCCCCAAAACCGGCCGCACTTCGTGACCTTTCGGTAATCTCCGCCGTCACATGTCCTCGTTGACCGAACTTGCCGATGACGTCAGATTTATGTGGTGAAATATTTGTATGGTTGATGATTAGCACCCGAACTAGGGATATCTTATCACCAACAGAAAAAAATAATCGAAGCAAAATGCTCTTGGAGGGGCAAGTCTTAATGCGCGTTCATCTAAACGTTTACATACCCTACAAATGTATTTTTACAGTACGTATATATAATATTATATGTAGTAAGATTCGCATATTCCTTGTCCTCTTAAATGTTTCAGCCACTTTACGAATCAACACCGAGTGGGATTCAAAAAGTTCTGAGAACTCTTTAGTCTTGTAGGTTAAATATATTGAGTATTTCCGTTAAAATTCGTGCGTGGATACAAACAACTCTTTGAGGGAACCTGAGTACTTTGTTTTCTCACTGTTACAGTAGTGTTATTGTACTTCTCATAAATTAAGTTTATTCAAATGTAAGAAATATCTTAAAAAACAATAATCATATTATTACGCGATAAATATAAACGATTCGTACGACAAATTTTTTAACAAAATTTTTGGTAACAGATAAAAGCTTACAGACGTACTTAGGCACACGTTTTTACAGTTTATCTGCTCTGCACACGCAACGCTGGTGGAATGTCTGACACACACACGTGGTTTATATATATATAAATGTGCGTGTATGTATGTGTATACGTACATAATTTCTAGCCTTTATACCACATGTTAGAGCCACTCTTGTGAAGGAACAAAGACTTCCAATTTTTTTTCGTCGTAGTTTCACCTACGTTTTTCAGACACGCCACACAGAAATCTGGACGGTTTTCATAGCAACAGCTTCGTAGGTTCCAAATTACGAGATCCGTGTAGACTGGCAGATCCGAGTTTGTTTATGTTTCGCACGGTGTCATAATATTCTCAACAGTAGCGATTTTAGTGGCCCTCCGCATGTTAATGTTAATATTATTACTGGTCACCAAATGCTACACAGATCGTGTGTCATAATCTTACCTAAATCCTGAGAATGTAAGACATACCTTATATAATTAACAGTGTATCAGATATTATTATAGAGACATAAGATAATTGAATTTTAATTTCCGTATCAATGTAGTTTCAGTGCAGATATTTCTGCATAACCCACGTCAACGTTATAATTATACATCGGACCTCTGATATAAATTTTCAAATTTTGTAAAATACCTTATTATTGTAAATATATTAACTTAAATTAACCATCGCCAATTCGACCACAGGTTTTGCAATATCGTTATTCTTATTGCGCACCTTTTCTGTGAAATGTATCTTTACAACAACAATGAGACGGTACTAATCAATTAAACATTGGTACAAAATATTTTAAAGCCAAGCAGGTAATACAGCACGTAATAATTAAATATATTTATGTGTCATTAAATAAGGTTTGATGAACTATCCACAAAATTGGAAATGGCTTGAAAGAATGTTACAATAAAGTGTCCTTGACTGTCTGAAGTCAATACGAATTCCAGTTAACGTGGAAGTGCTTCCGTAAATACGCATAAAAAGAAAAAATCACAACTGTCCATTTTTTGTCTATAATTGAGTTAACAGAACTTTTCACATCCTTTTTATTTCGCCATCTCTGTCTATCTGCGTCGTTTATCTCAGCATGTCGGGGTGGATGGAAAAGGGGTAGTGTTTTTGTGCCATTTGTCGTCCTTGTTGGCGTCGCCTGAGCGTCGCGTAGATTATAGGGTGATTATTAACACAATCATATTCATGGGCTGGGCCGTAGCAGTGAAATTCCACGGGGAAGCGATCATACAACCTCTCTCCCATCCCAACCGAGCCGCCCCCGTTTTTCCCTCGCGAGAAAATTCTTCACCTCGACGACTTTTTTTTATCGCCGTATGCCTCCCCGAAACAGCCGCATTTTTCAATTCGTGGCTGCGTCTCCTGCCAAAACATTGCCATAAAATATTCTCCCAACTCCCAACTCATCAACAACTCCCCTCACCCCATCATGTCGAAATGGGGTTCTGCATTGTCTCAAGATACCAACACTCTTCATGAGAAGTATCTTAGATCTCGTCATAGACATTAACGGTCCCTTCTTCTCGAGAACACAGTCGATGCCAAGATATGGGAGTTATCTTTTAAAAAAAAATATATTTATCTGTTCTCAACTACGTAGGTTAAATATAACGATCGAGAGGTGCGTATTTTCTACATGTGTTTAGTTTCTCAATGAGTACTTTAACAAACAAAACTGTGGGTGTACACATGGTTTACAGCTGGTGTTTCCCTAGGGAGTGATGATGTAAACACCATTTATAACGCTGTTCAGATATAAGAATAACTAAGTACTGTGATAACAGTGGATTATAATCGACACTCTTCGACTATCAACATCTTTGCTTTCAGTCGTGTGCATGTTATAAAGTTAAACACAACGGCGTATCGTTCGTTAACCTATCTCAATGCGAAGGTTCCTAATCAAGCATCTAGCAACGGAAGAACATTGTAAGTGAAATATATGTATCCGAAAATCTGTAGAAGTTTACGTTAGTGATCCCTGAAATTAAAAACATATCAAATAACACGAAAAAAAGTAAGAGAATTTGGATAACGCGACCTATTAGCGAACAGTTACAAAGATTTTCTGAACAGAAACAAAACTAAGACATATCCGATTGGATAGGTTAGAATAAGGTATTTGTACCGACCTAACTCTTATTAAAGTAAGAATGGAAAACCACATGTAACAGCAAACACTACAGACGGAAACCACATAGTAAAAATAATCAGTACTTTCACAAGAAAGAACTTGTATACTAAAGTTCAAAACATTTATCAGAACACGCTCTACAAAAATAATGTCACAGGTAATTCAATTGGTCTAAATTTTCCAAATACCTTAGAAGACTAGTGAGACATGTTTTATGGACTGATTATTTGTTGTGAAACATATTTTGTTCTTTAACAAAAAAATTTCTTTGAAACTGGATGGCAAAAAAAAATTCTGTGACTAATGAAACAGTTTTTGTAAAATTTACAAAAAATTATTAGTAAATATGCAATGATTATTAGTAAATTTCAAAAACGTTTACAAATATGTAAACATATTCGGATATTTACAAGCCTTTCCTTTACAGTTTACAACATTTTTGTAAATGTACAAACAATCTTTTTTCGGAAACTAGTTTCCAATTAATTTTCTTGTACAACTTAAATACATTTTTTTTTACTGTACACGAAACTACAACTGTAAATGTGGCTTGCCATTACACAAAGAAATAGCTCACATGGTGAATACTAACTTCGAATGTAAAATTTTTCAACAGGGACAGAAAAAATGCCGTCTAAAATGTGCATCTGATTGTTGAGATAAGATATCAGAATCGATAGTAAATTTTTCAGATTTACAGGTCAAATCAAGCATTACTATTTCAAATAACGTACATGTATTAATATATCATTAATGTGTATATGTTTTAAAATGTTAAATTAATTTATCAAGAGAAGGTACAGAGAACTTACGACTAAAAACATCAAAAGCGGATATCGAGCACAACAGCGTAGAAGCGGAAACGTCTATGTGGTAAGCGGTAAACAATAAAAATGAAGCAGTCAGTGGGGTACTGCCACCAGCTGCTATGCAATATATACATCGTATATTCAAGCTCAGCATGGATTTATCCGCCTGTGCTAAGAGCGTCCAAGTGGGGAAAATCAATTGTATATTTGTATGAAATAGTGATAGTTCTGTAGACGATAATTAGCAGTACATTTCCCTATCACGAAAAAAAGATATATCGCAACTAGATTTCCCATAATGACACTTCAAAGTCAACATTTGCAAACATTTGCACGTTTTTAGTTCTTATAAGCAGCAGAACCAAATAAACAAAAAAAATGAATTCACACTTGAACTACATGGCACACTGCTTGACATGTTTTAAAATCCACTAAACAATTTTTTTTGTACAAAAAAATCTAAAAATTGTAAGAAAATTCCAAATTTCAGATTGTTTTTTAGGTACAAAAACATTTTTAATTGAATTTAAAACATGTCAAGCAGTAGCCCTTGATATGAAGTTACTGTGTGAGTTTTTGCATTTTTGTTATGTTAATTGGGTTTTGCGACTTATAAGAACTAATAACGAGTAAATTTTGATTTTGAAGTGCCATAATGGGAAACTAGTTGAGCTATTTTTTTTTGTAAGAGGAAAATGTACTCGCAAGTAACGTCTACAAAACTAACATTATTTCATACAAATATTAAATTACGATTTTCCCCACTAGAACATTCTTAATTTATGCCCATTACAGTTGCGAAGTAATTGATCTCGACTGGAAACGTCCTGCCAGAGGCGTACCTAGATACCGTCTCGCATGTATTCGATTGCATTAAGGATTGAGGATATTGCGTCCTATTCACTGTGGTAAAACGTATTCAATTTCAACTATTTAATAGCGAGGTGACGCAAAATTTACATGTTGGTATTCGATTCCCGCTTCCGTCCATCCCGAGTTAGTTTTTTTCGTGGTTTCCCGAGATCTTCCCATGTAAATGCTGAGATTATTTGTTAACAAATAAAACTACCTAAACTTCTTCCTTGTGTTAAGTTGTGTCACCATGTTCAATGACCTCGCGTGTGGCGAACGTAAAGCTCACTTGCATTATTTACCACATAATCATTACCTTCTACCGTTTGAGACAACTCCTGTTAGACAAGGTAAGGCATTGTCATTCTTGAAGATGAATTCAGAGCCCACATCCTGCGAAGAAGGAGCATCTCGACACAGAGCAGCATTCAACCGTTACTGAGCGTTATTGAAGTTGTACAGATTTATATTCCCGCTAAGAATTATACATCCATAAATAACAGTTCTTTCCTCTGTGAAACAGTACCATTTTTACTTTACCATGCTCAGTCGTCCGAAATCTTTTGTGATACTAAATCTGCTGTCATCCATACTGCACTAGACTTCACTGGTGAGTCTTTACTGTTTCCAGTGTCACAGCAAACCCCGTCTCCGATGAGTAGGTTTTATGACAACATTGGCCTTAACTGCCGAGAAAACTAATGTAAACAGCAATGTAAATGTGAGTTTTACGAATGCAGCCTTTGTCTGTCCTCCGACGACATGGATGATAGAAGATGACCCCTACCAAAATTTTTTCAACTGATCCTCTCGTTCTATCAGTTGTACAAGTTTCCTACACTGAATTCTGAGCTATCCCACACTCCTTGGCTGCGCTAGCCACAATTCGAAAACTTCCAGCTTCTCATAAATTTGACCTTTTCTAACGTACAAATGTTCTCTTCAAAAATTCTGTTAGTCAAATCGAATATCTGGTTACTGAACGTGCCAGCTTATATTCACTTGGCAATAGCTTTCACTACAGTGCTGAGCGTACTCCGCGCTAGTACCTTTATACCCTCCGAGTAAGACAAAAGTAAGTCATGTTGCGTTCACGTACGCGCAAGCCATACCGAACAAGATATTAAGCAAACTTTCGATTGGTAATTAGTTAAGTTCTGTCAGTTTCAGTCGCTGTTATGTAAATTTCTCCACTTTGTTCTTCGTGTTGGTCTACCAGTGTAGAAAATTCTTTTAGAACCTCTTTTTATAATGCATACTTTAACAAAGTATTTAATTAGTTCGCCATTTATGTATTGTTCTTGTGCAAGTTTCCAAATGCTATAATTACGCTAGACTTTTTATGTTTTTAGTCGTTTGTTGGAACATTAAATTGTTTTCTGTAATTAAAATAACATACACCCCATGTACAAGAATACACAATAATACCTAACAATAATTACAATTCCATACACTTGTAAAAAAAATTCTTCACGAGTAACAGACGTTACATGTAGTTAAAACTACATAAATGTGACTTTGAACTTTTATATGTAATTAATATATTCTCTATATTTAAATGCCCGAATCATTGATTTTTGAAGTTCCCCTCTAGACTACAACTTTTCAATCTAAAATCGCGACACATTCTTCAAAAATTAAATAACTGGGTCGATTTTGAATATTCAGAAATTGATATTTTGGAAAAGTGAACATAATGGATCAACCAACAATAACAGAAAATTTTTGCAAATTATTACATATCTGGAAATAAAATTAATGCAACGAAAATAATTTGGACAACATAAAACACACGAAAGAATACATAAGACAACACATATGTATATCTTGTGTAAGACTAGAAATAATCATGCGGTTATTTCTACGAAAGCAAGCTGTGTGTGAAAACAGTGCTTACTACACTTAATTATGCAGAATCTAATAGTGAATATTTTGTTTACCATAAACTGTATGCATTGTTTCTCATCTTTTAGCACGGTTGGCATATGTAATGAAAATTTAGGCTATGTCCAGCTACGTAATATTTATGACGCAAAGATGAACCTCGAGTCAATGTGCACGACACCTCCCTCACCTTGCAGGAACTCTGATTGTTAATGACTCTGAACTTCGGCAAGAAGTACCGTTTGTTTCAAGAAATGAATCAATACTGGAGAGAACTCTGTCACCCTACACATGGCCACCCTAGCCACTGTCTTACGATTCACGGGGAGAGACAGGTTCAAAGGGCATACCATGCTTCCCCTCCTTGTATTTCGTCAACACGAACCAATGAATCACTACTCAACACCGCGCAGTCATATACAGTTCAGATAACTTACAAATACGTGACATGATTCTCACCGGTATAGAAATGACCTTTACTTCACAATTTCTCGTGTTGCTTAGTGTCTGAAGGTGATTGCACTAAGAATACAGCAAGTTTGGAGTGCGAGGTGTTTCCCAAGTTTGACTATAGGTGGTTCGGGATAACTGAGCACACATAAAACCCCGGCTAAGTTTCTATTTTCAGCCAATACGTATCCTTCCGCGCGTAATGGCTAACGACGAGAAATATCTAACCTCTCTGGGCATGTCACTTGGGCGGAGTTATGCAACAACAGACCAACCAACAAAAACATGTTTCCAATATACTGACCTTTAAAATTGATTTTATGTAATATGCAACAAAAAAACGTGTGCCCATAGTTAACAACAAAATGCAGGTTAGGTGTTCTTGTTTTTTTTTTCTTTTTTTTTTTTTTAGTTAAATCAGTCCATAGACTAGATATGGTGCCAAAATCTTTCTTTTATTGACATTGTTAGTTGGTCTGTCGTTGCATAACTCCTTCCACTTGATACTTGCACGCGCAAGACGAACAGTGGAGTCTGCTAGAATCTGTATAGTTTGTTTTAAAAAAATTTAATTACGTAAAACACAAAATATATCGATTTCAATTTATTTTATTTCAGTACCGTTGCATTTAAATAGGAAAATACGCAGAATTGCATTCGACAATCTGCTGCTAACCATACACGAAGAAAGGTAACTAGTCATAATGTTGAATTATATGCAGTAACGGCTAGAGATATTATTCATAGGTTAGTGCTCACTTTATCACGAACGACCTATACACGTGTTTTCTCGTCATTGAATCTCGCAAGAATAAAGTGAAGAGATATTCTTTCCTACACCCTCAAAGGAAATATTTTACTCAGCTTAAAAATTCTCATTCAGCTTATGTTTCTTATATACCTATCGATGAATAAAAATGTGTCTAAAATACTGGAAAAAAATTATCAGAGTGTTCATTGCTAGGTGTGCTTGGATGTTCTACCGCAAAAAGTATTTTACTAACGGACGCTGCCTTGGCTTAAACGTTACACAACATGTACACCAAAGTTTTCTAAAAATTTCTGCAGGTGATTACTTACGAAAAAATTAATGAACTTTTATTTAATATATCTTTCCCTGTGCAGTTATGTTAAAGGGAGCTACGTACATTTAAATATTAGGGTTTTTAAGTGTTTTATTAGTTTTCACAAAATCTACTGAACACTAAGGAAAATATTTCTAATTGGATGTTGTTGTTTAATTGACGTGTAAAACTTATCAACATATGGTTTTTAATTTGTCTCCTCATAGAGTAATTGGCGTCGCCGTTTTTTACTTTATAGCAGCAAACCTCAAGCAGTATGTAAAGATGATTGATGAATTAGTACTTCTGAACGAACAAAAATGGTTGGTTTGCCGAAATAACTCTGACAGGAACAATTTTTGAAAATACAATTTTAAAAAGAAGTGGAGTGCCCTGATAGGTAAGAAGTACGCTACATACAGAATTTAATGACTTAAATATTTACTAGGTAAGTGGCGTCATTTTTTTTTTAATATACAAAATATGTGCTGGTGAAGAGTTACCGACTGGATACCAACGGTGACTGGTGTATTCAAATGCATGCATCAGTAAATGTCGCTGCGATGTTATAACGATGTTGGAAATGACACATTCAGTCTATAAAATGTACTTAACATTTACGGACGATGCTTGCAATATGTACAATAACGAAGTTTGATCGCTGTGGACTGAAGATAGTAGTTATTACTCTGTCGTTGCAAAGAGATCGCCACTTGTAAAACACCCACCTATACTCATGTTTGTACTTTTCTGATAGACTGAGAAGCCGGGTAGAGCTAAGAGTGGTAGTGGGACATACACCTAATTGCCAGATAGTCCATATACGCGATGCACTTAATGATGTGACATTTGTGGAACTATTTAGTTATGAAAGATAAAAAAAGCTGTCCTATTACTGATAAGAAGGCATTGTTGTGAAGTTCAGCACTACCACTTGTACGATTGAATGTGTACACACACACACATATATATATATATATATATATATATATATATATATATATATATATATATATATGTATATATATTCAATGTTTGTACCACCACCACAGAATAAATAAGTAGTATTGTTTATTTATTATTTATTCTGTGTAACGACCAAGCAATTTCATCATTTCTTTCGGATGTGATATTTTTTTCCAACATTAAATTTTAAACTTATACTGATTTTCGATATACAAAAGTATCTTATTGTATCAATCTGATGATTACTCACCTTTTTATCATTCGGTACTGCAAAACGACAGATTCGCCAGTGCTTGCTACTTACTGAAACTGTGAAGATTCTCCTGATTCTAATTTAAGGTGTATACTAGGATTTCAAATCCTTCAGCAGTTCCACTGAATTTGCACTTTCTTTTAACTTTATTTACAACTGTTATCCGTTCTATGGCTTATCGGTTTCTCATTCAAATCAACCTCCCAGGTTCGAATGTTTTGTATGATAGGACACTAGGATAGGGATAGGTATAGGCCATTACTTCAAAGCAATACTCATCTAAGGTGTAAAGTCAGCTGTTTCTTTCCTATTGCTATAGGTTTGTTGGCGTGGTGGGCACAACGCGTGTGTGCAACATGTCCGTTTCATGGGTACGAATTCACAGGGGTTAAAAGTGATGCTAACATCTCCTCTAATTGGTACCAGGGAAATTACTATTACACTGATGACTAATGATCAGCAGTGAAATAACAGAATTACTGTAAAAGTACCAGTTTGCAATAACAGGCATGCAAACATGAGGACTCGCCGTGGCAATGAGTACACACTGTAAAAAAAGTAAAGGAAGCGTGTCTGATACATTTTAAAACTGCGGAATGGATCCATGCAAAAGTACCACAAGATTTAATTTCTGCCGATATATAAGTGGATCATGTGAAACCGGATATTTTCCACCCGAGATGTTTTATCTGGAGTGTCAGCTTCACACCACGTATAAGACCTTCTTGCCACGCGTGACACAGGGAAATAACAGTTCGCAAATCGAATCGACGGAAATAGCGTTGTACCAAAATATTTTTCGACTAACTTTACTCTTCAGCCATCAGTCCATCACTATACGTTCATTCTGCAGTAAAGTTTTATTATCTTTTAACTGCAAGTCTAAACTTCACAGGTATTACTATTTCAAACATCTTGTCGCGGGAAAATTATATTTTGTATGTGTGATATGGGCAAATTGCAATCCTGGCACCAAATTTGACAAGAGCGGACCTAGTATCAGTTAAATTTATACGATTCTAAAATGTACACCATACAATGGCCAACATAGAAAACGTAAAATATGCAGAAAATCTTATTCTCAGGTACGAGCTAATTTGTTAATGGAACATTACTAGACATTTTATTAATGTTTAGAAATATAAGGCATTTAAACAACAGCGACTTTACATCACAGTAACTTTTTGTCGTACCTATGTTGTAAAGAAATCTGTCTATTAGTTTAGTACAAGGGTTGCTGGTTTCCGAAGTTCTTACTTAATTTCGTAAATAATTGTTCACTGTAACAATATGCACTGTTAATTATTTTCTGGTCGAAAATTATACCAATTTTTATTTTACTCGGTTATGAACAAGTACCGTTCTATTTTCACGCAATCTTTTGAGATGACATAAGAACTTTCATAAATATTATTCAGTAGGATAAAAAAATTCAGTTAAGTGAATATTAAGCAATTAATCTATCTCATTTCGCCCTTTTAATATGTCAGATTTGATCCATATTTTATATATCCCGTATCCAAGACCAAAGAAAAGGTAGGCTTACGTCATTCCAGAAAGTAAATCATACAAGTTCCTGAAAACTAAACCACAGAATATTGAAAGGAAACAGGTTTCCGAACCAGTCTGCCCCGGGCAGGTCTACATGTGAATTAAGCTCCACCGGTCAGTTAAGTACAGTTGCTACGCGCCCAGAGAAACCTCAGCGAAGAAACAGCTTCCAGCGCCGAGAGGTAGATAAAGATCTGAGGGGAGGTGCTCAAATAATTCCGCTAAGATGTTGTTAATTTACCTCTCTGAAGTTTAGAGTCCGCCTTCAGGAATCAAAGCTTCATCCCTCCCTAACTGCGAGGTTCCTTTTCCCTTGGGAGCTACCAGTATCTCTGCAGACATTCGCAGCTCCACCTCCACCCCTCACCAGTTCTCCCTCGAAACAGCCCCCGACAATTAAAGGGATGAACGCAGAATTTAGGAGCAACTGAAGCCGAAGCGCAAAACGGGATGGGACGGAGAGAGAGTTGAAGGGGGCGAATTCAGAAGGAGGGAGAAAAATATAATCTTGGGGCGGGTTTTGTATTTGCCGCGGGAGGGGGTTGTGCGAGGAGAAGTGGAAGGGTCTCTCGGTCCTGGACCAGAGATGCTGCGAGACAGTTTCCAATAATTAAGTGGAAATCTCCAGACATTTATCTGCACTGCCTCAGGCGGGCGATCGAGCCCCGGTCCTTGGTTTAACTGCTCTGTAGTGCGAGCGAACAGCAGGTTCTCCTCGAAGCCAGCGTAGATCTGTGTTGATAACACCGCGCCCTGCTCTACGCTCTCCGCCACAACTACCTCCACGTGGCCATTAAAAGTGCTGTCTTCTTACTCGTGAGACACACAGCACAATGATTACTTTAGTTGCATGCGCTAACCTGCAGTAGAAAAGTGCAATCGGTGTTTTAATAGCAACAACAGTGTCGGTATGACGATTTACTATGTAAATTGGCAATATTACTGCAGTGTGTTCATAAACTGCAGTCAAAGTGAAGAAAATGTCATGAGAAAAAGCGGATTACCAAAGAAGGGCAATTATCAAGCTATGACCTCTATCATGTTCCGGTGGTAGACGTCACAAATGCCAAAACTCGAGGGGAAATAAACGTAAAGTTTTGTATGATTAAACAGGAGTGGAGACATTTCAACACATTCCGAAATGTATCGCAAACGTTCTGTGGTTTGGTACAAAATATACGTTAAAGCCATGGGCCTCTATTCATGCTATTTTAGTAAGTTTTATTTTTTTAAGTCTGAAAGGGAACAGATATCGCTCAACAGGTATACAGAAATGATTGAAATATCTTATACTATGTAGCCTAATTGTTTCAAATCATTAGTTTTTATAATTTTGGCAAATTTTTTACTTTAAGAAAATTTAATTAAGTCGATAACTCTCTGAAATTATAGAAATATTTGCTATGAAAAAAATTAAGCTACGTAGTACAAACAGTATCCAACATTTCTGTGTAACAGTTTTGCTATATCTGTTTCCATTCAGGATTTATAAATTTTAAGTTGCAAAATATGCATAAATAGGAGCCCGTGGCAATAGCTGGGAACGGAATAAAACAAACAAACTTGTGTTTGGCGCCCTGTTATGCTATAGGAGCTACAAATGTATGACAAATATATATTTGTGTTGAATGCATATTCAGGGCAGTACACAGAGCAGGAACCGGAGTCGCCTCTAGACGCGAAGGGCTAAACTAGCGCGCAGTGTTTACATAGAAACAGTTTTTCAATGGGACTTTAAGCGATGACCCTGTTGTTTTATTTGCGCAAAGTTTGTGATAATGTCCAATGCAGGTTTCTATGTCTTAGTTTTACGATTACGATCGATATTTTCTCAGCTACAGCAGTGTAAAAGAGACTTTTTTTTAGCACTTTTGAGGAGCTTGGGAATCATGTTTTTAATAAATGGACGGTATTTTTTAAATCATAGGGACACAGTTTGAAGCGTGCCTTCTTTTCGAAAATAAACGCTTTGGAAACGTTTTTAATATTTATACAAAAAAAAACTTTGCGTACCACGCTTATAGCACGGCTTACGCGTCCGGTCCGCTGACTCTTTAGACCTCGCTGGTAAGGTGACCATCTGAGTGGATGTATTTTACGAGTTCGAGGCCAACAAATGCGGAAGTTGTAAGGACGACACAAAACACGCATCACGCCTCCTCCTAGCCTCTACGCCAGTGGTCTTCAACTCGCGGGCCGCTTGCGTCCTGCCGATTAGTTTCTTGCGGGCCGCGAACAATTTTTACGTAAGCAATATTTCCTTGTTCTTAGCTAATATCAGATATCCAAGAAAAATATCAGTGACGCCAAATTTGCCGTTGTGTTGAAACTGTTAGGCATATCATGTTTCTTCCAGGTATCGTGTTGTCGGTGTGCGACGTACCGGTCCAACAGATAAGTGACATAGCTCAGTGACTGACAAAGTTGTCGATTTATAACGGCGTGGCTTTTTTTTGTGTCGAAATGGAAGCTTGCTACAAAAATTTGTAATGATTCACATCTGTGAGAGTATTTTTCGTTCACATCCGTGGGATTTTTTTTGGTGTGGCCCGTGCGATTTTAAGTATAAAATAATGGGTTATTTATTGAAAGTTGAAAACCACCGCTCTACTTGTCACTGAACTGGCATGTAGTGATCTCACTGACAACTCGCCTATGTGAGACATTTAGTGATGAATCTATCAAATTATGACGTAATATTGGAGGTAGTTGTGTATTGTACATCCCTATACATTTTAAAAGAAGCTGCGCTTTAAATGCGCAAAAACGCCAATTTTCACCATTTTCGGCCGTTGAAAAATATACTTTAGTATGTAGTTGTGAAACAAAAATTGGTATGTATATATACGTGTAACGAACTTTGAATGCTATTACTAAGCAAATTTCTCTCATGCGCGAAGAGCAGTTTTAAAATAATCTTGTAAAGGCCGAAACTCTGTACGTCGTTCGGCGGCCAGGGCAGGCAGCCACCTTAAGAACAGTTCTCGAGGGTAAGACAAACGAAGTTTGAGCTCCTTGCGTTTAGATACGTTGAGACAATTAAGTAAGAGTCGTATTAGAAACCCAACGCGTTCGTTGTAGTCTAGTAGCACGCACATTTTTTCTGATGTGAATTATTTCACGAGTCGTGTCGGAGGCCAAATATTATAGGATGTACTTGGCTCCGCTATCATAAAGAAACTGAACGACGACACTAAAAATTACCATTCACACTAAATTTGACAATGTTTTTCGACCTTAAAGAAATTCGATACGATAAAGGTCAGATGTGTTGTACATAGATTATAGTTATTTAAATTCTCAGAATAGGTCATTTCAATTTCAGAGATTTGGGTCCGCAAACACCGAGTTTACAGGCGAAATCATACAAGCGACTCTTTATAAGCACTGACCAAAACCTAAACTAATTTCCACACTTCACCAACTGTGTCACAGGCACGACGCATTCTTGGTGCTCGCTGTCCAACATTTTGTGCAGTTCTTCTGACGCTGTGCGCAGAGCATTCAAACAGAATGTGTACCTTGAAATGCACTTTAAAGATCTGGAAACAACTGTAAGCTGCACAATGTCAACTCAAAAGACTGAGAAAGTTGATCAAGTTTCGGAATGTATTTCGGAGTAATGAAATCGTGTACTCGTGACATATTATTTGCGTCATAAGTGTTATGGACAAGAATATTAGTTCCTAAGACCCAGTCGAGAACACTTGAGAACTGGTCAGAACTCATTCACGCACCAACTGTTAAGGCCATGATCTTTCTTTTATTTCAAACAATTGCAAATAACTCAAATATTATGTTAACAAATTGCTTTGAAAAATGTTTACACTGTGTACAGTCATACGATACACAATCTCGCCAGAAAGTTTTTTTAAATAATGTAACGTTTGCTAGCAAAAAATTATTTTGCTTCATTTTCGCTTAATTTGACAACAAAATATACGATATTTCAAAGGGGAAAAATCTAAAAATTCGTTCGGTGTATTGCAACAGAAAAATTTAAATACAAACGATGATATATAAGTGTTAAAACTGTATGTATGAATTTTTATGTATGTATTAACTATGCGTGAAAATAATATTTTCGAAACCACTGCAAAACTAAAAAGCGAGGTCTTAATATGACACACTGCCTCTACAGTACTGACAATCCAGCAATTAAGACCATGCTCTTATTCCAACCTTCTAGCGATTTTAGTTTTTTACGTCTAAACGAGAACCGATATAAAAAAATCTGTTCGTCACTTTTGTTTAAAATCATCTTATCCACGATGGCTGATTTTTTCAAAGCAATAAATACTACGACTTTATCTAATTATGTAATTTTGGTTAGTTGACTTTTTAGTAGAACTGTATAATTCCTTGTTTTCAAAATATAGCTGCTATGGTAAAAAAAATATTTTAAACAAAACTGCCAAAGAGATTTTTGATAACTACTCTCGTTTATGCTTTTAAAATAGTTATCACAAAAATAGTACGAGTATGTACAATAAAGCATGGCCGTAAGATTGTACGAGAAAACATTTAATTTCTCTGTTTTTCTCGTCGATTTGAAGTTTCACATCAAATAAAATGTCATAGAACCACTGAATCTGCTGAAGAATAATTTAGTAAAGTTTTAAACTAAATTATAAATATTCTAAATTCAAATATACTTCAGTAAAAATTTCAAGACCTTAATTATTATTCTCATTGATAAGCATCGGTTCATCAAGTAATTCTTCAGGTCACAGCAACTCCATAAAGAAAATTTCTCTAGAATCAGACGATTCGTTCGCTTTATATTTGTGTTTCTTTTCCGGCTAATTAACTTTGGATTGTATTATTACAAAAACCAAAATATGATTATGAATAGGCGAAACCTACGATAAATAAGCGCATTTGATTTTAATTTTAATCCTTTCACTACTACGCTCTTCAATTTCAACTTATACGATATTGGGGCCGGCTGAACAGTATGTTTGCTTATCTCTAGTAGAGTGCGACATGTTTATACAAGTAACTCGAGTTCTGTTTTTCCCACAAACACAGCGTTGACGAATGTACTGAAAAGTAGATACGCTTTAAACTTAATGCGATATGTTCTCTTTAAAGCTGACCGCCATATAAAATTACATGAACACTATTAGTGGTAGATATCTCACTTGAATTTTATTTTTTTTCGTGTAGAAAAAAAACTAACATTCACAAAGTGTATAACTTATTAACTTAATAAAAAAAATACTGCACTGAAATCATGTACACCAGTCATGAATGAACATAAGAAACAAATTTCACCAAAAATGAAATAAAGCCACGAGGTTAAGTGTCTACATAAATCACTACGCTTACAATGCGTATAAAGCTTGTGTTGTGGCTTAAAAAGTAAGGTTTTTAACTAGTAAAAATGTTCACATTATTGGACCGTGGTGGCCGAGTGGTTAGACTACTCGTCTTCCACCAAAATGATTCGGGTTCGGCCAGCACCGGATTTTTTGCATGTGGAAAACGTGGCGGGTGATGCCGTTGCATTACGTCATTGCATCATCTGTACGGTCTCATTTCATGTCATCTATCATTTATCTTTGGTCCTCCATGTTGGGAATGGGCGATAGGCTGCCAGCACATTACGTAGTCATATCATATTGAAATTGTGCAAGGGGAATCCTTGCAGAGACGCGCTGTCACCTGGGCCTAAATGGCATAAAACTCACGTGTAGTGCCACCGACCGTTGACGGTAGCGCAACATGTGTGAAACAAGGATGGATATCGATACAATATCCAGTGGCGACATTGTGTTTCACTTGATAGCAACTCTCCGTAGATCTTATTCCGCTGCCTTCTTCCCTATCTTCGTGCCGAGGCACCGTTTACCGCCTTCTTCATCTCTCCAGAAGGCACAATGGCGTGCCATTGTCCGTCAGCGAGGCGATACAAGAGGCGCAGGTGGAGGAGGCTACCTTGATGAAAACACTGTGCCTCAAGTCCCGGCCCTCTCTCCCCTACACAGCCATAGCTACTTGCTTCATCGTCCGCCACCGGCCGAATGTTATTAAATTCCTAATCTACAGCGCCGATGATCGTCCTTAATGATTCCTCAGGGATCCCCCTCGCTGGCGTCATGGCGATCAGTGCGCACCCCCGCGCGATTATCCGCCCATTCCACCCACTCCAACTACCCTTACCAAGACACAATAGAGCATCGCTCTCGCAAGAATGGTCCCGGCCTCCTCCCTCCCTCACCCTTGTCGTCCAAAAACACGAGACATAAAACACTGCTCCTGCGGCCTCTTGTTTTCGTCATAATAATGTAGATCCTTCCATTGAATCCTGTCCGCCCCCTTCCTTTTCCACCTAGCAGTTGACTAGGAGGGAAAGAGGGTGGTGAAGGAGGTAGAAGCCATTTCGCACCCCTCCCACCCCACCTTCCACTGCTAAGCAATTGTCTCCCGCAAGAGCACCATCCACGCACGCACACGTTCTCTTCCAGGAGGCTCCGGACGAAGAAAGCAGGCCATGAGAGAAACCCAGGGGGGTCGCCAACGATGAGGAACCAAGAATCTGGGACCTCCTCCCACTTTTCGAGCCGCAGGCCGACGAGGGCGAAATACCGCGTGCCCTGCATAGTTAGCTGGCGAGGAAGGAGGACCGCTAAACGAATGGCCTCCCCCGCCGACCCACGCTAGGATGATTCATTAATAACGAGAAAAGTGAACAGCGATGGAGACACTGCGGAAAGGGTTCGGAGTCAACCCTCGCTCCCCTAGTCGAGGAGGAATTCTTCCGACCTGTGCCGTCGCCAGAAAAAGAAAGGAGAAGACGTCTAGCAAGGGTTGCGGGAACGGGAGGAGTTAAGAGAATGAAATAGGGGAGAGTAGTCTGAAACATAGCAGTCGACGTGGCGAAGATGCTTGTACCTTCATTTGGTGGGAAGGGGTTGGAAATAAGACTGGAGGAAAAATAGCGGTGAACAGCAATTTTCTTGCCGTTCGAAATTTTTCAGTCTTCAGTTACTTCGTTCTTGCGAGAGAAAGCATGGTCATACTACCATAGATATTCATTTCGTTCAAAGCTTAAACAATAAGTATGTTTGGTCATGGTAGTAAACCTAATACCTTTACATATGGGAAATTGCCAGTTCGACCCAGATTCGGATAACTTCGCAAGTGCACATATTTCCATGCAATTTTCAAATTTTAAGGGCGGATTGATACCTCTCAAATTTGTTTATACATTGGTTTATATCTCTGGTAATCGTTGCTGTTGTGCTTGGGGATTTTTCTTGTATTGAGAGAATCTACGACAGGATTTGTCATATTATTATGTACACTCTTGCAACATTGTGTCTGGTGCTGTCTCCTAGTCTTAAATAATTACTACAAGTTCTGTTACAGACCGGGAATATTCACAACTAAGTCGCATATGAATGATGTACATAACTCTGTCAAGCGCTCATGAACTAAAACAGTGGAGGTTTTCAAAAATCTCTAAGACAAAAATGTTAGGAGGAGGAGGCATGATGGCCTCACCCATGTCTCTAATTTTCACCCTCTTAATATCAACTTGCTTATCTTTACACTGCGGACAAAAATATTCCGTTGGTAGCGTAGTTGGTGTGTACGCAAATGTTTACTAACCCAATAGTTCCATACAAACTGTTTTGATGTGGTAAAAGATTCGACTCGGCAATCTTTAAGGAAAATCTTAGACGTTTTCTTTGGGAAGTTTTATGAATGGAACTTCAATGATCAAATGTAAACATATTTAATGACCAAAGTCTGAGTAATAGTTTCAAAGGATCAGCACTGATCACGAAAATAGAGAACAAAAATAATGTAAACTTATTCTCTCTGACACACGAATTATTTTAGTTTATGAGCAAACGGCAAAGTTTTGTTTAGCGCTTATATAGAAGTAAAATTTTATATTTTTATACTACAACTTATTATCAGAGAAAAGTACGTTTAGTTGGTTTTGTCTTAAGTGGTGTGCGATTATGCACGTTAGCAAGCTAAGATTCTGTGGTTAATAATTTAATGAGAGGAAGAATCTTCGTTTCTACCTAGCTCTTTCTCATGAAGTTTTTATAGTTTTTAATTATTTACTGTAATTTTTCCTATGTATCTTTTGGTATATCTGCAGGAAAATTAGAACTCTCCAGTTATCTATCTGAGTTAACACATATGCATACAAAAATGTACGTGTATTTTGAAATATGTACAGAAGCACACGCATTTGGAAATGAAGCCCCTGCCATAACCAACAAAACACAACAGCAAGAGCTTCTGAGCCGTATCGCATGACGAGCATCGTCTATAGCGTCGCAGTCTATTTCCTCTTTAATCAATTCCCGGAGATCATTTTAATATGTCATGCGGCCCAGACCGGGCTCCCGTCGGGCGGGAGAAAGACGGAGGAAATAAGAAACACGAGCCCGCAGACAGAGGCTGGGGCAGAGTGGGAGGGAGGCGCCGAGTGGTTCTCGAAAAGTTCGCAATATCCGTGTAACATCTCGATATGGGTTGCGGATAAGAGGCCTCCTGGGCCTATTGGGGGGCCCTTCCTCCTACTGACGTGAGTCTGCACTCCAAGTTCCGCGGTACAGCGTGGCCCATAAACGACATCACTACTGCGACCGCTCAGACCCTGCTGAGATGCTGAAACCGGAGTGGCCAGACAGACTCATGAAACCCTCGAACAGTGTAGTGCATTGTATCGGTTATCTTGTATTGTCTGCGTTATCCTGGTTGCAGTAGCAAAACAATTATAATTTTCTAGACTTTCTCAAATATTACTTTTGGTTAGTCAGGATGGGAAAATATTGGTGCCCAGTATAAGAGTTATGTTGTAGCTACGTAGTTGTTTCACGACAATTTTGACGCTGTTGAAAAGACCACCCCGTTAACGCTTACTGACTACCGTATCATGTAAACTGTTGCAATGCAAGTATACATTGGCACTGACATAAGCCTACTGAATAGAATCCATCTACCAATAAAGCAACGATATTTAACGTACGTTGATTACTACTACACCAATTTTTCCAAGATATTCACCAACTATACTGATAAACACGTTTTCTTGTAAGATACGATGGTGTTACAATTCGCTGTATATGTCACTGTCCGTACTACGTAATGTCAAGAGGCTTTCTTTGACTGTGTTTATATATAACTATTAGACTGATACGTTTATGTTATCGTTTTTTGAAAAGTGGCTGAAAATATAACATGTGACTTAAATTTGTTAGTAATATTCAAGACTTATTGGAATTTTCCAAGACTGAAAATAAAAATAACGTAATATAAATAACCTCCAAAGTACAGAAAATTGTTATGTTAGATTCAACTGCTTCTATTCAAATACCAACATTTGAAAATAAAACAAATTGCGGTCTTACTAGACACTTGCATCACATTTACACTATTGCAGAGATAATTAATAAAGCATTAATGAAACCCCATAAAGTTATGTATCCCTTATGAACTAGCAACGAACAAAAATTGGAACACTAAAAATATTTCAAGATATACTGAGTAATTGTAAGCAAACGCGCCAACATGGCCAATGCATTGAAAGCATACGTAATTAAAATTAAATCTCCAGTTCAACAAATTGATTTTCGAACAAAGTATATCTAGAAGAAGCGACTAGTCAACCATTGAGTTTGTCAACAAGTTTTCAAATGCGAATGGCTGCGTATGTGAGATTTATAAGCATATGTGTTATTTAGACCACTTCAGGATATAAATAAAAAATTCTTTGCCTTTAACGCCAGGTATCAACTGTCACAAATGTTAAGTAACCAAAATTAAAAAAAAAAAAATTATTAATTCTGAAAAAAGAAGCAAGTGCCAGCGGCATTCGAAAACATCTGCCACCACTGAGTGGCGTATTCTTCGGGACAGTCTGTAAAGAAGCTAGATGCATCTGCGATACGTTCATATTTTCTGAAACAGTACAATTTTCTTACCTCGAACATAATAGGTAGCACTCTTATAATTAAAACTAAAATAACAAGAATAATGAATAAAATTAAATTAGGAAACAAACGTTACTAAAAATCAATTAAACAGTAATGAAATTATTTTAAGTAACATTTGTCACATAATTATATATTAGGTACTGCCTAGGTTCAGAACAAACCCTCTCTTGGTAACTTATTATCATGATATAGACGTACGTATGTAGGTAATTTTTAGGAACGTATACAATACCGACATTTTCCCAATGTAAAATGTATGTATACTTTAAATTTTGAAAAGATCTACATTTATATACGTGCTTAGAACTTATCTATCTACGTGCACCTGTATTTGGATGATGAGTAACCAAGATAGGGCTTATTCTGAACCTAGAATATGCATACTATATAAGTTATGGCAAAAGTAATATAAACTTATTTTCTACTTTTTAGTTCGTTTTTAAAAAGACTTGCGCTTAATTTTTTTCTGTTAGTTAATTTTAACTTTTTAGTCTAAAATCTTTGGAACTTATTCATTTTTTTACCCGGTCGATAATAAGTATGTCTGTCTCAATTCGCCACTTACTTTTGATTAATCTAAAATGAAGATGAAAAGCTCTGCCAAACATAAAGATGAGACGTAATAAACCGACCGTTATTGTTCTCTATGGTATCTATGATGATGCTGTATTATTTTGAAATTCATGCCAGATAAATTAGGCCAAATGGATAACGCAGTATTGAACATCTTCAAGTTCCTAGAGAGTTGTTTAAAACCCGGGAACTGCAGAAACAAATTAAACGCACGTATTACAAACGAAAACATTTTTACGTTTAATACTTTTTTCTAGTAAAAGTATCAGTTGAAATAATTTGCGATACTTAACTCTCAGTTTTAGCAAGCAGGTAACAGTATTTAAAGATTACACTCCGGAATTTGTCTGTGTTAATTTACAAAGTAAGAATGCTCAAACCCAAGAGTTACGTTTCGTAATTAATTATGCTCCCACGGTAAAATGTGAAGGCGAGTCAGAATGGTCAGACCAGGAATATATAATAAGGGACCTCCTGAAGACATGAGGAGTGTTTTATAACAACTCTCTACGTATGCAAGAATCCTCAAATATCTTATGTATGGTCGTTATTACCGATATTAGAAAAAAATTGTTAGATATTTTGAACTTTCGAAAATTGCTCGTATTATACACTATGTTAGACAAACGTGAACATCGTATTGCAGTGAAGGCAAACGCATACGCTAATAATCAGATGTACTTGACAGTGCAAAAAAAGTCAGGAATTTTCGCATAATTCATTTTAAGTACACCGTGAGTTTCGCTTAGTGGTGGCATTATAAACGGTTTTTGTTCACATATATAAACAGACATTATAAAATAACTAATGGGTATGGAACCTTCAGACAACACAGGCCATTTCTGTAATAGT
Organism: Medauroidea extradentata; assembly: GCA_003012365.1. Taxonomy (NCBI): domain Eukaryota; kingdom Metazoa; phylum Arthropoda; class Insecta; order Phasmatodea; family Phasmatidae; genus Medauroidea; species Medauroidea extradentata. Next base: position 5,110 of record PNEQ01088487.1, on the reverse strand, counting down.
CTCTCTTCTATTATGCTATACTAGCAGTGCGCCCGCGGCTTTGCTGGCGTGTATTACCCAGAGCAGATAATATTTACTTTAACTGAAAAACCTTTTGTACACCAGATAGGTATGTCAGTCATCAAGTGTTAGACAGACATATCTGCTAGTTCTGTTAACTCTACAGCAGGATAGGCTTATAGTCACAAGAATGTTGACATTGTGGCATATTCACAGAGTCTTTTAATGTAAGATGGTATTCGACACAGTAGTTTTGTATCGTCTCATCGTTTGTGTCGTTTGTTGTTTTATCTGTTTGTGTCCGATATCTTTGTGTTTTGTTTCGTCTCATCGTTATGTCGTTTGTTGTATTTCTGTTCGTGTCAGATATCTACTGTGTTTTTGTTTCGTTTCATCGTTGTGTCGCATGTCAACTTAGGTTTCTTTTTTATTATTGTTTTTTCATTTATTATCTGTTTGTTCCTTGTTTTTTTTACCCGATTCCATTTTTGGTGTTGTATGTTGTGAATGTAACCTGTTGACTAAATAATACTATGCTTATTTATGTTTTTTCTCTTATTTTTAGTTTTATTTTGACAGTCATTTATTTCGCAATGGAGTTTGTCCAAGAAAATTAATCCAGTCACGCACTCCCATTGCACAGTACTTTCAAAGGTCAACTGTTTCTCCACCTCGTTTGTGAAATGTAAATTTTAACAATGAAATTTCTACACCTATAAAGAACAGAAAATTGGCAGGGTTATTTAATGTATAGATATTCGTTAAGAAATTTCAAGTTGAATTTTTTTTTTTTGTTTACAAAGATAACAGTTATAACGTATACATTGAAATATCTCCCTGCATTGAGGTTTGTATTTCATTCCCGGTGGGGGTCACTTTCGATGTTTTGAAGCAATGTTATTATTTGTAAATAATATAAATTTTTTCCACGGCATATGATGTCCAGAAACAACCGCATAGTAAGGACACCACGCTAATCCAGTGTTAGATTGGTGACCTAAATATAAGTGGGAAAATATACGACATTTATGTGCACAATGTGGCAACACAGCACGGAGCTCTAAACGTCCAGGTATTGTTTTATAATGTTACGCCAAGTAAACATACAAACATGTTTGGAACATTAGGAATTGTAACCTGCACTCATAATATGCAGGTATAAGAACAGCAGTAGTAAGATGATTAAGATATATATGGAGCTCAAAATGGGACTGATTACAATGATATGTTGCCACATTGTGCACATAAAATGTCGCACAAAGTTTTGCCACTGACAATTTCGTCTGCATTTTAGCCCAGGATTCGCGTGGTGTGCTATTTTTCCTGGACATCCTATATGTGTACACGTACATACACGTACACACACATAATTAATACATACTGTACTTTATTTCAAGGAATCTTCTACACCTATTTCAGTTTAGTGCCATTCTGGACTGTTACATTGTGTAATTAAATGCTGATTACTATTTATTATTATTTTAAGCTTGTCTAGATATTTCAGTTTCACCTATTTCGTATTATTTAGATGTTCTTTCACGTACATGGCAAGAGGCCTGCCAGGTTTTAGAACGTGTATTAATTTCGCGTGTGATTTTATGTACACGGTTATGAGTTTTAATATGTTGTGTTTTTTTTTTTTTTTTACTTTGATAAAAATATTTTTCTATTGATTGGAAAGCTGTTCGCAGGACGCGCTTTCTGCTAAGTTCGCGTATTTTCTCTGAACGAACTTACACATTTGGAATAACTAGTATTCCAACATTTATTTTGACTAAATCCTGTGAATTGAAACCGATATTACGGTATCCCATTTGTTGGTTAATGGTATCCATGAACAAGTGTTCTTTTTTTTTTCATGTAATTTTCATAATAAAGTATTGATGTCTGATAATTGCATTACTACGTCAGCTCTATCCAGGTTTTATTAGGCATGTTGGGTTTGTACTTTCTGAATTATTAGAAGTGTAAGTATTAAGTATGATATAACATTTTGTCAAAATTGTATTGTTTTCTCTAGGTACCAAATAATTTAGGAAGGGAGTGGTCCCATAATTTTCAGTTACGATACTGTATTGTATAGGGGCTGGAAAATTTCGCGGATTCAATTACCTACATGTTAGAATACACTGCCCTGTGCATAATCAAGTCTCGACTATTTGTTAAATAGCTATATTATTCCGTGGAACAGCGGACAATGGACAAATAGACGGGGCTTGAATGTACATATTACAGCGGATTCTAGCATGCAGGTAATTGAATCAGAGACATATTGAGTGTCCGAGTGAACTCTGGAAATTCGCAAATTCGTTCAGTTTTACGGACCAATGATGCGAGATAAGAACTATAGCATCAAAATAATGCAGCCAGAATGTAGGAGGGACATTAGTTTTATCTAGTTTTGTTTTATAAAAATGGTTGCTATGAATGACGATATGAAGGGCTCGTTGCCGCCACCCACCTGTTGGCATCTAAAATTGATCTTTAAACTGAAAATAGGTCGCGTTGACAGAGAAGGAAATAAATCCCACGAAGTGTGATATACAGGATGTTTGGTAATTATAGGTACAAACGAAAAGGGTGGGTCGAGGACGATGAAACAAGCAAATAATGTTAATAAACGTAGTTCCGGAAACCAATGGTTTTCTCAATATGACACATTACATGATACGTACAGGAACGCTATAATACCAGTGTTTCCAAGGTTCAAAACGTCGAAGTGCTGCATATGTGGTCGAAAACATTACAAGTGTTCGAAATGGGTGCTGTTCATGTGAAAGCAGGCTTCAGTACGTTTTCGCATCGATGTCCGTACACGTTCAAAAATTCCAGGTGTGTTTCGAATGCAATATCCCCATACAAAAAAAACAGTGTTGTAGCATTGCCATGATTGCACGTGTCCATACATCGCAACGGGAAACCCGTTGTTTTCCCGACTTATTATTTTTATTAGCATTATTTGCTTATTTCTTCGTCCTCGACACACCCCTTTCTTTTGTACCTATATTATTACCAAACAGCCTGTATACATCTCGGATACTTTTATCGATGTGTTTACTGTATTTCCCAAAATTGTTTAAATTACTAAGAGTGTTTCGACTATAGAACAATTGGCGAAAAGGTTGTATATACAAAAATTCACTTCCGTGTCATTTGATGTTGTTTATAATGTTGAGATATGGAAATGAAATGATCAGTCTTTGACTAAGAACGTTGTGTGGCCTGCGAGTTGTTTAGTATTTTTATAGAAATTTAATGAGGGTTTGACACTGAGAACTGTAATAGTTGACGATAGATCGCAAAGTCGGGCCGGGCTTATGAGTTTTAGGGAGACCATAAATGTGAGGTGTGAGGTGGTTTGCTGCTGTAGGATGCGTTGTCCGAAATGCTGTTATCGTGTTATTTTTATTTCAGTGTTCAGTACACCTTGTGCACAATGCTTGCCGTAGAGTCGGTTAGTTAGTTTCATTGTATAGTTCTTTGGTTTTATTGTTAGTTTTCAGTGACTAAGCAACATTCGTTCCCAACGGCGTTTACCCGAGTCATGGTTAAGTTTCTCATTATTCTACGTCACATAGTCCCGAACAAAATCACTGCCATTGTGTTTAACAATTTATTTGTATCGTAGAAACATATCACGTAAGATACATGTGGTCACACATGCAAAATCAATTTAGATTACATGCGGACACATCCTTTATTTCAGGGACATAATTTTAAGATACCTACAAGCTTTGCAATTACAAATTGCTTTTGTACAGAGATGCGTAATAAAAGCGCTAAGCGACTTAAACAAACCCACTTAAAATGTATATCAGACTATAATTTCAGCTTTTTTTTTACATAAGTACTCAAAATCCCTTAAGGTTAAAGTAGAGTCAAATTCCTTATAGTTCTGCAACCATTAATACAGTAAGTGCATAGCTCCATAAAAATTGCTCCAGGAACTGCCAGAATAATCCGTAATGATTGATTCAAGTTTTATACAAAAGAGGAATGTGTATAGTTCATTATAGTTTAAAATAAACCTTTGCGACGTAGTTATTTTATGTGTAAACTAGCAGTCCCCCGCGGCTTTGCTCGCGAGTATTATTCGTAACTGATAATATTTACTTTAATTGAAAAACCTCTTTGTACACAAGATTGGTACTTCAGTCATCAAGTGTAAGAATGTCCAAGCGGCTAGTTGAACTAATTCTGCAGAAGGATAAGTAGCTATAGCTGTCCACGCGAAAAGCAGTCTTAAGTTTGTCCCTGCCACTAACAGCGACTTTGCCTGGGCCTTATTTATAAAACTGCCCATTTGACGTTCTGGGGTAATTATGGACATCTAAGGTAAGTGGTTAATCGAATGAGAAACATCTGTTTACCCTGTGCACAACCATTGGTGACGGTGCCCTCAATCATATATATTTTAAATTATTCACTTTAATTTTATTGACATTACAAAGTTTCAGAGGGTAAAGGTTTCGCGGAAACGTATTTGGTGCCCCAAACCTGAAATTAGTGAGATGATATATCGTCGTTTTACTGCCAATAGTGACAATGTCAAAATGAGATAAAATTATAAAAATGCTAGGAATATGTATATGTTGTTCACGAACAATTGCCCAAGTTTAAAGTCTATTCGTCGTTTCGTACTGTTGTGTCACAGTATAGTAACATACCACATTTTATTAATATCTACAATTTAATACTGTTTTAAACGAAATAGCATTTATGACTTAAATCACTTTTGGCAGTATACCGACGATATGTCAGCTGATATTGTAGAGGAACATAAGTGGAAAGCGAACTGCAATTTTACCCCTTTTAAAGACTACATGTAAATTGCACTAATTCGATCTGCCTTGTAGTTTTTGTGTGTCGGAATTGAACGTTTGCACGCAGCTTTTAACGGAATTCGAGCCTAGAACCTCCCGGAATTTAGACCTGAGTGACAAACAACTGCGTCACGTAACGTCGAAATAATTCATGAAAATAAAATTTATTGAAAAAAATATATATATATATCTGTGTCCTGGGCTCATAGAGGTTGTACAACACTACGTCTCGATAGGTTACTGTAGTGAAACTCCTGTATAAGTTGTTTCTCGCTGCTCGTTCCTGC
>PNEQ01088480.1:30651-44103 GCA_003012365.1 Medauroidea extradentata | reverse complement strand
CATCCCACTAGCAGACCCTCACTTTGACAAGCCTGCCCCTGTCGATATACTCCTCGGTGCAGACATTTATGCACGTGTATGTATGAGTGGACGTCTGGAACTTGGTGAACACAGGCCTGTTGTAATGGAGTCAAGGTTCGGATGGATGTTGTTGGGAGAGTACCCCGAGTGCCTTGCTACACCTGATCAGGGATTAGTAGCCATGTTTGTGGGCATGGAGGGTTCCCTGGACTCTGTACTGAAACTATTTTGGGAAATAGAAGAGCCCCCACATGCATCTTTGAAGGAACCTGATGTTGACTATTGTGAATCACACTTCAGTACCACTCACACTCGAGATGATTCAGGGAGGTACATTGTTCATCTTCCTTTCAGACCTCAAGCCCTGCCACTTGGTAATTCTTATGCAATGGCTGAACGTCGATTTCATGCTTTAGAAAAGAAGCTTACAACACAGTGTGACATTCAAACCCTTTACACCGAGTTTATGCTTGATTATCTTAAGTCAGGTCACATGAGTCAATATGTTCTCCCAACTCAGCAAGCAGATGGTACAGAGAGGCCTCATTGTTTCATTCCTCACCACAGTGTCAGCAAGATGTCAAGCTCAACCACTAAGTTAAGGGTGGTGTTTGATGGTCGTGCAAAAACTTCAACCGGTGTGTCACTTAATGACATTTTGCTGCCAGGACCTAAACTCCAAAATGAGATCTCTGATATTCTTTTAAGATTCAGGCTTTATAGTGCTGTATTCTCGTGCGACATCAAACAAATGTACCGTCAGATTTTGGTTCATGAGGATGACCGACATTTCCAGTTGATTCTCTGGCGTACGGAACCATCTCTTCCATTGTCTGCCTTCCAGTTGAATACTGTGACTTATAGACTGACACCATCTCCATACCTGGTAATCCGTACTTTACAACAGCTGGCTTCAGATGAAGGTCTTCAATTCCCACTGGCTGCAGAAGTTCTCAAGAAACATATATTTGTGGATGACATTATCTCGGGTGGAAACAATGTTGAAGATGTACAGTCCCTAAAAACTCAGTTGATTGAGTTGCTCAAGCATGGTGGGTTTGAGCTTCGAAAGTGGTCAAGTAATTGTTCACAGATTTTAGAAGGTGTGCCAATCACTCATCGTGAAAATCCTAAAGTACTCGACTTCTCCTCTGGTCCCGTTGTTAATGTTCTCGGGGTTCAGTGTAACCCAGAAAATGATGTCTTCTCGTATTGGATCAGTCTCAATAGTGGTATTGCAACCAAACGTTTTGTGTTGTCACAAGTGGCTAGAATCTATGATCCTATGGGTTGGTTGTCACCAGTGGTGGTGTGGGCCAAGATTCTGATGCAGGGGTTATGGACGCTAGGGATAGGTTGGGATGACCCTCTGCCATCACCCACTAAGGAGAAATGGGATTAATTCATGGCAGGTCTAGACAAACTTGAAGGAATTAGTCTCCCACGTTTCATATGCCCTGATGTAGACACTGTAGAAGTCCATGGTATTTCTGATGCTTCTGAGCGTGCGTTTGCAGCTGCTGTTTATTCGAGGAGCGTGGATACTCAGGGAATAGTGTGTGTACATCTTATAATGGCCAAGTCACGAGTAGCACCCCTGAAACAAGTGTCACTCCCACGTCTCGAACTTTGTGGTGCCCACCTGCTTGCACATCTTATTCACTATTGCCATACTTTTTTGACCCAATATTTGACTGTCACTGCTGTTCATGCTTGGACTGACTCAAGTGTCACGCTTGGATGGATTAAAACCCAGCCATACTTGTTGAAGACGTTTATTGCTAATAGGGTCTCTCAACTCCAGGATCTAGTGCCTCCAAATTTATGGAAACATGTGCGTTCTCAGGACAATCCTTCCGATTGTGCAACTCGTGGTATGCTGCTCCATAAGTTTGTTTCACAAAACCTTTGGTGGCATGGCCCTCAATGGCTGCTTAACCCACCTGAGCAGTGGCCAGTGTCTAATGTAGACCAATCCGCAGATCTTCCTGAGCTCAAATCAACACATCTTGTTTTGGTACATACTCAGGAAGCTCCAGAAGAATTGTCTGTTCTCAAACAAATTTCATCATTGCCCAAACTCATTCGTATCATGGCATACGTAGTGCGCTTTATCAAACACATTCAAAGGGAGGCCTGTAGCATGGGACCCCTGACCACTGTTGAACTTGAGCAAGCTGTTGTTCTGGTGTGCAAATGCATTCAGCGTGTACATTTCCGAGATGATTTAGTGCTACTGAAGGAAGGGAAATCGTGCTCTACACGTCTGCAACGCTTGGCTCCCTTTTTGGATCATCATGATGTGATTAGGGTGGGCGGGCGTTTATCAAATGCCAAAATTACATTCCCAACAAAACACCCCATTATTCTACCAAGGGACCATGAAGCTGTTGGAGTTGTAGTGGACTACTACCACCTGAAATACCTACATGCGGCACCTCAACTTCTACAATATCTGTTGTCACAGAAGTTTTGGATTCTGTCTTCTCGTTCACTAGTTCGATCCAGAGTCTTCAGGTGTGTGCGCTGTTTCCGTTCTCGCCCAGTAAACACTCAACCGTTGATGGGAAATCTGCCTTCTCCGTGTGTCACTACTGCTGGGCTCTTTGAGAAAAGTGGAGTTGACTATGCAGGACTTATCACCATACGTCTCAACAAACTACGGCGTGGTGCTACCCAGAAGGCCTATTTATGTATATTTGTCTGTTTTTCCACTAAAGCTGTCCACATAGAGGTTGTTACTGACCTAACATCTGATGGTTTCATTGCCGCTCTCACCCGATCATTTTGAATGGCACAATAAATAAAATATGTGTGAATTATATTTTTGAACAAAGTGCTTATAGCAACATAAAATAAATGTTGTGCTGACATGCTAAAATTCAAAGTCGTTTTTGATTTGTCGTATTTTTTGTCACATGTTAACATTTTTGAACATATTTAATAAACCTGGCTGGTATTGAGACAAGTAATGATGCCTGACGCTCTTAGAAAGGACATGTTACCTAGAAATACAACACATAATTTACTGTAGTAATTATTAAACCAATTAATATGAAAAAGTACAGTATTTCAATGTTAGAAATACTGTCTAATAAATTAGGAATAATTTATTAATTCTATTATACAAGGTTAAGGTATTTTGAACGTTGTTATTGAATACTTCTGAGAATATTATATCATTGTTCAGTAGTACGTTGAAACAGAATACAACCAAGTATATGTTGGGTTTCACGAGTTGACAAATATAACTGATTCAATGAACACATTCACTGCATGTTGTAAGTTGCAGGAATTGTGGCAAGCCTCGTTTTTGAATTTCTGTTATTTCGTTTATGTATTACCTTTACATTTTTGTTTTTAATAAGCGGAATATTTGTATGTAAATACGTTTAACTAAAACATGGAAATTTAAAAATAAAATAATAAGATAAATGACCAATACCTCTCTTGAAGAATAATATTTAAAGCAGTTTCTCACATTGAAGGACGCTTACACAATGAATAAATATAATTTTACTAAAAACCATTCATATTTATTGATTGAAATAAGTTGGTTGTAACTATTTTGCAAGTTGTCGACTTTGCAAGCGTACATACTAATAAAGTGATAATTTTTCATTATTTAATCGTTTTTGAGGGCTTCAGCTTTGATGATGTTTATTAAGAACTAAGAAATTTATGAAACCACTAAGTTTTGCGACAATTTTAAACTGGCACCCACGAGACCTTGGTGAAGAAGTGTGAGAAAATAGTGTGCGATTCGTTTAACAGAAAATTGACTGAGTTTTTTAAATGATGAAGTTTCAGATTTTCCAAACAACAGTGTCATGCGTACTATATTTCATCATACACTGATACATGAAACAGTACTAGTTCATTTTAATCAAGCATATAAAAAGAAGTTTCATACATCTTTCGTCAATTACACGCATAGACTGGCGTCTCAGTCTGTAAACTGAACTCTTACTGCTAATCTCACGAGTAAGCTTGCATGCAAGTCAAATCCAAATTGAAATGCAAACTCTCGCAAGTATGGCAGCCATTTTTATGAGCAAGCCTGCAGTGCAAGTCAAACTTACGTGAAATACAAACCTGATTCAAACTTCAAGACTTATGAGACGGTTTGCTTTGCTAGTGAAAGTCAAGGTAAACGAAAGTTTGCCCTAAGCTTGAATTCTGTGAGGATATTGTATCAACAAATCCGATATAGTTAAATATTTAACACGAGTATCTCAAAATAGCAGGTCATTTTAATTTTCTTAATTGAAGGCTTTTAAAATTGCTATTACAGAAAAATTCTGTTTTAAGATTAAAGAAATTACTGGCATTAAAACATTACTTGGCAACGTTTGTTTATGCATTTATTAAACAAATTTTACGTAATTTATCGTAACTCTTGTAAGCACACATTGTGTCTCTACTTTTTAGTGACATGACTCTACATGCTTCCTTTATCTTAGTTTTACACATATTCCAAACCAAAGAAAAGCAAATGACTTATTTATGTTAAAAAAAAGGTCTGTCAACTGCAATGTCTTATTTAAAAAATAATTAACCCGCATGGATTGCATTCGTGTACAGTGCACATATTATTTCGTAGTTTTTAAGTTTCTATGTAAGGCATTGGAAATTTTAAAATATAATTTACGATACTGTAAATGCAGTTAACTACACGTATACAAATGTTACAAATGATGTGAGATTTTTTATAAAACATTGTTTATAAACAAAGTCATTATTAAAACCCGTGTTTCATGTTTGGTTTTCTTGTAGTTGTGTATGATTTTTGTATTGTATGGTGACTTCAGTTATAATTGCCTAATACTAGTTTTGATTAATAATAAACATTTTGTTTTGTTTGGATAAAAGTCACGATCAAATATACTTTTTTTTACTTCTTTCCAGAGTTTAGAGTTCCTAATTTTACGTCAACACACCAAGTACAAATCATTTCACTGTTTGTTCAAATTAAGAAATTTCAGTTAGTATGGAATGAAACCAACTTCATTTCCCACAAAAATTTTTTCATGAAATAACTCATCTCTTAACAAGAAAGTGACACTGCGTTAGTTTTTATTTGATTATTTATATGGATGAGCACCATGTAAGTAATTGAATGAAAGAGTTCGGTTACCATATATTGACATTTTTGAAAATTGCCTATCATGCAACTGAATTTTAACACAGTAATAAACATAATAATTATGTCTCCGAAAGAATAATAATTTTCTATTGAACGCAGATGAATAACTTACAGTCCTATAAGTATTAATTTTTTACTTCATACTTACTATATTATTCACAAGATGATTCTTGTCAACGTTTGTACGACGTTCAAGTCCTTCTCTCTGCTGAATAGGAAATATTCGACTGCGCGTATCGTCACTTAACTAAATTGATTCACAAATTGCTCTCGGTTCGATCGAGAATAGTTCAAGTGAATAATTTACAGCTCTCCAATTGAGCAACATGCCATCCGCTTCCTACAATTCGTACACTACCTCTTTGAAATTTCTATTTCGGTGTTATTCGTCCAGTAAATGTTTTCGTACGTAATTTTGTATGTATTATCGTCGGCGTGTGTTGTTCATCTATTGTGAACAAATTAAAGTGCTTTATTATATTACGTAACATACTTCCAACACTATCGCCACTACAGACATTAAGGAGGAGTAGAAAGAGAAGCAATGAGTAAATGAAAGTAATAAAGATCTGGATCACTGAGTTATAAACTCAAACCGTATAAAAATTATAATTTTTTAAAAAGTTTTTGCTCTTGTGAATTGAGTAGAGGGTTGAATGGAAATGAAAAGTGCTGAATTAATATCCGAAACCATAAAACAGTAGGAATAATCTTTAACCTTGAAGCCAGAAAATGTATTATACACACAAATTAAATAAAATATAATTTCCCAGACAGTCGGGATGGTCCCACTCACTTATTGCTTAAAAGGCAACCTAGAAATAAATTAATACATAAGCATCATCTGATCAACAGCCCGGTAACACCGAGCACACCCGAAAAAAAACTAGAATAAAGGCAAGACTTTATCCAATATAAACCCACTTTTAAATTTAGTTCACTTTGAATTAATATTTTCATATTGGCGGCCGTTCTTATGTCTGTATTGAACAATTGTGACATATTTAAGGAAATATTTTTTCGTAGTTCATTATTCATGGCACACGTACGTTTCTTTTCAAAGTGACTTGATTTTTTAGTATTCCGTTCCTAGAATTTTCAATGTTATCAAAACGGTGACCGTTTTTCTATTTTAGTACAATATAACTTTACTTAGGAAATACTTTTCCGAAGACTTTTACGCAGCATGTTAATGAAAGTTTGTTATAAGCTTTGTGAGATGATTTCTGGTAACAGTGATGTGAAGTTATGCGGAACAAGTTTTTAGTTCGCGAACGTTATTCTCGTTTAAAAATAGAAATCGACAAGTTAATTTTAATTAGAGTGTGTAGTGTATAAGTGAAGGAATGAATTTCTGGTTGTGGTTTATTAGTAACAAGACCTGCAATCTGTGCAAATAAGGTGTCGAATACATGTCACCTTAATTACATTATGGGGTTGGTCCTGTCATTTTTTCGCCACAGAATTAGTCGCAATTTCATTTTATGATCATTAAATTCCTCGATATTTTTGCGCCCAATGAACAAAAAAGGCAACCTTGTCAGAACTCTCTCAAGTAAACCCTTTCTAGAAAATTGAAAATAGAAAATGTGAATAGACAGGCAATACGCGATTCGTAGGAGACAGTTGAATCTTACGGAAGTTAGTGATGAATGGAGATAGAGAAGACGAAAATACACATGCAAGGCGTTATTCAGTAGTCGTAGGTTTGTGTAAGTTAATAACACGTAAAGAAGTATGATTCGTGTTTTTAAAGACACGTACCAGTAAGGGTCAGGGTAATACCAAAAGGCTGTACCACGACGATATTCATGGCATTGTTTCTGTAAAATGCACCTAAACGTGTACTAATAATAACCACTTATACTGTATGGAAACAGAAGTGTTGATTATGTGACATTAACTAACCAACGTTTATTGACTGAAGGCCGTGTAACACTGTAAAATTTTTGTCTCCAACTATATTTTACAATAAATTTGGAAGACTAATATTTGGCGAAATTCAGCTATAAATTTGTTTGTCAAATAAAGTTGGCCAGTTACTATAAAATATTTTAAAAGACGTGTCGCTTTGTCAAATTTAAATTAATATTTTTGTTATTGGAATTTGTGTGATGTCACAATATGTAAACGCATTTAGTCACGATCACGTAAGACTTTGTAAGAGGCACTGGTTTAAAAAGGCTAGTACCGTAAAGTTCAAAAGAGCTAAATGATTATGTTTCATTTGTCTGAAGGGTCGTACTGAACCTATGTAACTATAATTGTTCAACCTGTTAAGTTTTGAAATAACGTGCACGTATGTATAAATTTGAAAACCTTACCTAGAGAAATTTTCTCAAAATTTGTTCACTTGTTTTGAATAGATTTTTAGATCAAATTTTCTATTCCTTCATTTACTTGTTGTACACATTTTCAGTTTTGTTTTGTTAAGCCTACCTTCTTCAAGTACAGTTTGGTTTCAAAATGTGTGCTGCAACTCAGTTATGCGCAAATACAAGCCTTCTTATGCATAATGACGGCCACGAAAGTGTCATGCGTCTACGAGCTGCTGTGGGAAGACTTACGACTTCTTCTAGACGACTGCGGTGTTGCGTACCCGCCGTCTGCTACCGTCACATAACTTCGACAGATTGCTTTCGAATACCTGCGCGAAAATGGGGCGTCGCAAAACCTGAGTGCATACATCGCTGGACCATCCTCGGTGAGTGTTGACGTGTTCAACGACAAACTGTTACTACAATCTCTCTATCATTTACCTTATTTGTCCCATACAGAATCTACTCACGTGTTAGCTTTTATTGTGGCAGCGAGTAAAGTAGCTGATTTGCAGCTTGCTTCTGATCACCATTTGTTGAGAGCTAATTTTGTGACCTTAATCACGGAAGAAATAAATAGTCAGTCTGGAAATTTTGAGTCCATTAAAACTAAAGTGTTAGCATTTGCTTTCCCGTCGTGCGTGCTTCGACACTGTGAGCGTGAGATTGTACTTAGGTTTCAGAGGCCAGGAGTACCTATGTACGTATTTATCGACTTGGTTGTCAGTCAAGAACTTGCGCTAATTATGTATTCCACAGCGGAGGAGTTGGTAGAAATTATTGCCGAGAAACTTGAACCCACGTAAGATTTGCACTTTGAGCACTACGCCCAAGTCTTTACGCGAGTTGCGAACTTTAGCAAGCCAAATTCAGGAAAATTTAGCGACTTAATATCGGGCTGCTATTCCTCCTCCTTCCCGTCCAGCTAGTCTGGCAAGTAGTAATTAAGGTGTAATTCATTTCACATGACAATCGCAGTCATGGCCCATGGGTCGCTGGTCGCCGGGCAGAGTGTTTCCTCTTCAGCGCGTTGGACCTGTACAATTTAATTTGTTTACATTTGTACCAAACACTGTTCAACTTTTGCACATCAGATAACACGCCATTTCCCCAAATAAAAAAAATTTGTCTCCATGGTTTTTGCATAATCACTCATCAAATTTACAAAAAGCCATTGCGGTGTAGCAAAAATCAAAGAAAGTAATTGACTAATGAAATCAAAATTTCAGGAACTGAAAGTCAGTGTATCACTGCATTTTATGACATGTGTGACAAGAGTTAATTTTGAAAATTTCAGTAGTAGCCAAAATTCAATGTTACGCAAAAATTTGCCTATTTTCATCAATTAACAAATACAAAATTGTGTCGCTTTGTGTTTACAAAAGTGTCTTGAAATAGCTTACATCATTAAGAATCAATATGAATTATATTGTTTCTGCAAGTTAATTACTTTTTATTATTTTGGCTACAACGCAATTGCCATTTTGTGACTTTGATAGGTGATTGTGCAAAACTATGGGATCTATTTTTTTTTATTTGGGGAAATGACATGTTATCTGATGTAAAAAAGTTTAACAGTGTTTGGCACAAATATAAAATTTTGAATTTTTACGTGTTCAGCGTCCTTATAGGACTGTCGGCCGCCAGTCATTTGATTCATAGTAAGTGTGATCGTGCGGGGTAGCCTGAACAATGACACTTCAGACTAACAGAACGGGACCATGGTGGCCGAGGGATCAGACCTCTCGCCTCCCACCAAGGCGATCCGGGTTCGATTGCCGGCGGGGTCAGTCCCCGAATTATCGCATGTGGGAATCGGGCTGGACGATGCCGTTGGTAGGCTGGTTTTCTCGGGAATCTCCCGTTTCCCTGCCTTTCATTCCGGTACTGCTCTATACTCATCTCACGTCACCCTTCACCAGCGCTGAAAACCTTGCTGTTAAGCGCTGACCAAAAACCCTCACTCAGACTAACAGATTAGGCCTATTTCTAATATATCTTATGTCGGAAGAAAACGTTTATTGCCACGAAAACGTTAGCCAGTTTTCCCAAAAGAATACTCAACGAAGCGAGTGCTTTGTACAGGCAACGTGTTGATGAAATATTATTATACACGCTCATAAGCAGGCATTTGATGAAATATGACAGGGAAATTTTTCCGTCTCAATGCGCCATTGTTTAATTTCGTCTTCAGTTTAGCGATAGATGACGAAGAGCTCAACCAACTGTGTGCCATATCCGACAACATCGGGAGAAAAGCTTGCTTTGACACTCAGGAGTGTAAATAATGCTTCACGACTTTAAAAAACGCACGTATAATAACTGTATTGTTATAAGGGATGTCAGCAGACAGTACATAAGTAAACCAAAATTAATCGAGTAGTGAGTATGACTTATAAAATTGTGTCCAAAAATTTATCGATTTATACATGTTGAAATAATTAATTGTAAAATTATAATTCCTTGATGCGTGTCATGTATTATAATTAGCGAACATATTAAGTAAGTATATTTATTACGTTTGAAACGCTATATACGGATTTTAGAAATTATTGCACCTACATCAATCTTGTCGATGAGTGTTTAATTTAAAGCAAAATACGAAAAGTATTTCTACTATATAGCAAGGTTAGTGCTAACTAGTTAAAACAAATTAACGCAATATACGTACCTCATGGTCATAAAAGTACGTTACAAACGTTGCGAGATAATTCACTGCAAAAATCAGGCAATGTTATAAAATTAAAGGTTTGGTTGGCGTAAATCTTAAGGTAGAAATTCGTGATTGAAAATATACACTGAAAACGGGCATTAATTACCGAAAGTAAAGAGAAATAAATAATGACATTTCGGGTGCGTTTTAGTAGTAACAATATCGGCATCTGTAAAAAAAATTTGTTTAGCATACCTTTCACCTTGTTGAAAATAACAACAGGGTTGCTCAAACCTCCCGTGTATTGCGTGTCTGCCTGCTAGCATGCACATTTCCTATGTACATTTCCTCGAAAACTATTCACTTGAAGGTGTTGTGACAAGGCGGCCATTTTTGTTTTTTGGAGCCTCTTGATACAAACGGTTTCATTTAATAACCGACATTCTAATAGTAAAAAATTCTATGGCAAAAATAGCCAGTTGCAGACATTTTTACCAAACCGCATCAGAAATTTCATGTCTTATCTGCCCCTTACTTCTGGTCATTTGTAGCAAATGTTCGCTTTCAATATCAATTTCCAAATCTGAATTTATTATTTAACTTTAATTTGACCCTGACTAAAGAAAAGAGGTACTTTTCGATGAGCAAGTTCCATTTATTACTCCTGACCTCCTTCTATATATATACATATATATGTGTGTGTGTGTATGTGAGTGTGTGGCAACATAAGTGTGTTCTACAGACGATTATGCAAAATGCAATGCAATAATAACAAAAATAAACACGATGATGCTTTTAAGTTTTCAGTTACATCTACAAAAATATATACAGGCGTGGAGAGGTAAATGTTGCAGCTGATACCTTATTAAGAATATGCTCTTCGATCAGCAGCAACTTGTCGCAACTATATTCATTACATTGAGATCTAAACCACTCAGGTGAGACCAGGATGCATCATTAGGAGCGTTCAAAGGATACAGAGTTTTCTTAGAAAAAAATGAGAAAATTGAAATTTTTCGTTTAGATCATGTGCTAAAAAAAAAAAAAAAAACGCTTCAGTTTCTAAAATAAGTGTCATCTAATAAAAGCAACTCATCCTTAGGGAATAATCAACATTGACTTTAAAATCCATGTTTGGGTTTTGGTGAATGCGGTGCCAAAGTAGTGAATTTTCGCAATTATCGTAAAATAAACTTTGTTCTGATTTGTTATCGAAAGTCAGGGATAGATAAACCGTATTTCATACTTTTGTAATACCTTCTCACATTATTATATCGTTATAGACAGTCTTATTTTTGGAAAACTGACGGCAGATAGGAAAATATTAGATTTTTCACGTCTGCTGTTAGTTCTCTAAAAATAAGACAGTTTATGACTATGGAATAATGAAAGAATGTGTACAAATGTATCATCTATATATTATCGAGCCTTGATGTTCAGTAATAAGTGAGGAAAACATTTTTGACAAAAATTTTAAAAATTCATCCAACCCTTTAACATCTTCTTTTCTAAATCGCAATCTGTTAGTACTAGTCCATGGATATCCTAGATTTAGTTGTACCTTCTCGTACAAATATATGAGAGCAAGTTCAGTTGTTTCCTAACTCAAGAAACTCTCAAATATCTTTGCTTTGCGATTTATTGTGCACTTTGAAATGTTATAAGCTTATGTCACCAAAACTTAAGTCATTCTTGCGTGATTTGTGTTGCACCTAGTAGAACATATCCTTACAACTAAATAGGAATTGGACAAGAAATAATATGTTGGTGTCGTTCTAAAATTGTTTAGTCTGCTCCTAAATGCAGGCAATTGAATAACAAGGATTGGAAAGTCATTTATCACGAGGTTTTACAATATATTTGTTCTCTTCTATGTACACCCACTAATAATATATGACACGGAAGAGTGTATAATTTCCCAAGAAAATCTCAGGATGGGATAGCAGTTCCGTCGTGATTGATAAGTCCTAGTAGGTGTTAATGAAGACACTTGTCCGTAATTCTTAATATGAACCTATAGTTGAAGAAGTTCAATTACTAGGAGAATATCCTGAATACTCGCGTGTTAGACTGTCTGATGTTAGTGTAACAACAGTGCCTTACCTTAATGACAGGATGACGGAAGAAGTTAGTTTTTATCAGGTTTCTGAGAACACTCTCCTTCAAAACGTTCTAGAAGACCTAACGATCCGTCATATTGTCAATAAAGTCCTCCCAGCTAGTGCTTAAAACAATAAGGGGTTTCAGAAGTAAAAGAAGAGCACACGATCCATCGAGTACATATCAACAGAAGGGAGCGTGAACGTCGTCATACTTCACTATATCATCTATGGATAGGCGATAGCTTTAAATACATATTAAGTGTGTGTGTGCAGTTTGGTGTGTCTATGGAGTGGTTATGATGCAAGTCTTTGCGGTTTATTGAATGTTTATTATGAAACTGATTGTTTCGCTTGGATATATAAAGACTAGTTTAAGGTTAATCAATATGTACGTTATGTTATGACAATCGTAAAAGCTTATCTCTCATAAGATAGTAGGTATAAAAGATATGCATTCAAGTGTAAATGTAATTTAATGTAATTATTGCAAAAGTAATAAGAAACAAATGTTATACTAACGAACCAAAATATAATTGATCTAACATTGGTACTCGTGATAACTGAACGAACAAGAGTACAAGGATACCTGCTAACTGCACTGAGGATGATAAAGCAGTCTAGTCACTGACATGTCTACACAGAAAATACTGCTACAGATTATGTGCAGAAAGTGAAATCGGCATTATAATGATGTTAGCTTGCATTAAATAAGACTATAGGTAAAAAATGTCAATTAAACGTGTCTAACATTTCGAGCAGTATATCCATTAATTTGTATACTTACAATTTTGTAGTCTGATGCATGTATCCGCAGTTTATTAAAAATACTTAAGATAGTAAACCATCCAGCATTTTTTATTTATGACAGGCAAAAATCATATATTTTCTAGCAGTTATAATTAGTTTGCCGTTATATTAAGTTTCTTATTATTGTTAATTATTATCATTACTACGCCCCACTACAATTTTTTAGCCCCGACGCAAAAAGTGGGGTGTTATAAGTTTGGCGTGTCTGTCTGTGTATCTGTGTGTCTGTCTGTGGCATCGTAGCTCTTAAAAACGAATGAACAGATTTTAATTTAGTTTTTTTTTGTTTGAAAGGTGACTTGATCGAGAGTGTTCTTAGCTGGAAATATGTTCAGCCATTTTAAGATCATCAGCTGTCCCCTATATATATATATATATATATATATATATATATATATATATATA
>PNEQ01088480.1:0-30551 GCA_003012365.1 Medauroidea extradentata | reverse complement strand
GTTTCTTGTAAGATAGTATTTTATATGTTATACTTATCATTTCGCTTTTATTTAGTACTTTGCGATGTTGAGGAGCACAGAGGGGTAAGGAACCATATATAGATTAATAATAATTTACACTCAGTTTCTTATACCACAGTCTAAATAAATCTATATAGAATGAACTTCCTGTAAGCGTAACAAACGCAAAACAACTGTAAATTAATTTCGTAAAAGTTATTCACAGTCAGTTATCGAACTAGTAAACACGACAGTACATTTTATTGCCTTGTAGGAAGAAACTATTATAAATAACGATTAAACTATGTAGGTGTCTGTAATAAAAATCCTACGTACAATTTTACCAAGCTGAAACATGGATACAAAAATTATACTTTCAATACTGTAAAGTTATAACAAATAAATTCGAGAAACATTCCTTATCATCTGGTTGTAATATTTTACTTGAAAATATTTATGGTTATCTTAAAAACATATCAAGAAATAATTTTTTTTCATGCTGAATAGTACAGAAGTTAGTACAAATGTGAAGGGTAAACTAAATGCGGGGTCTATGTTCGTATATCTTCTCTCTCTCTCTCTCTCCCTCTGTCTCATTGGGTACTACGGTTGAGAGAAATTTCACACCAAAGTTTATTAGTTATCTCAACAAAATAAGCACACATAGAAATCAGATCTACTAGTGCTCTTCAGTTCCTGTTCACAGCCAAGAGTCTTATCAAATTTTAATTTTTGATAATAAACATCAGTATTAAAACTGCACTTCAAAATCTATTTCGTAGGAATATTTTATTTGTAGCTATAATTATCTGTCGCAAAGCCTTTAATGAACGCTGTGCTGTGTTCCATATTATATTCCTGCGGAATTTTCATGGCAACTGGGTGTGTTGTAATATTACATCTTCAATGGAATACTGTAATAATTTGACAGTGTAATTAATAAACTCCCATAAATGACAAATGCTTCTACAGTTACATGCTCTTAGTCCCTGAAATAAATGGCGTCACTTCCTGCGAAGGAACTGGACTGGCTGGAAGATGACGACTGGCTCATTCCTCCTAGTGATGAAGATGATGATTCGCTTTTCGATTGGCTAGTTGACCCAGGGGATCTTCTTTCGATTATAGCTGAGGGTTGACTCCCAGACTCAGCAGATGAGCCAGACGACACTCCGCCATAGGAAGATGAAGATGAACTACTGCTTGATTGGCTGGAGGATCCATAACCACCCACGCCATTCTTTGATGCTGATGAACTTTGGGATTTGCTCGATGAACCACTACCTGCAGATTGCGAGCTTGAAGAAGAAGAGGACTGACTCTTCGAACTGTCTCCTGATTTTAATGGGACTCCATGCACTTCCTGGATGGCAAGATTTTCTCTCCAGTTATCACTACCATCACCATACCCTGCATTGCCACCTCCAACTACACTGTTGGCCTGGCTGGAACTAACAGAGTTGCTGCCACCATCACCAAATCCACCTTCAGGTCGATAAACACCTTGCTCGAGCCCGCCAGCACCTCCTGCTCCCCCTGAACTAACAGTATTGCTAGCCGACTGACTAGAGCTTGCAGAGTTACTGCCACTTCCAACTAACCCAACCTGCGGTTGTCCTCCACTGCCGTGCACAAGATCACCTCCGCTACTTGTTGCACCACTTCCACTGCTACTGCTCGCTTGACTCTTACTTGAAGAGCTGCTTCCACCACCGTCTCCAAATCCACCTTGTGGATAGTATACATTACTACCCTGCCCACCAGTGCTTCCACTACTGCTGCCTACATTGCTCGAACTTGCCGAATGGCTGCCACTTCCACTATAACCACCAACTGGTCTTCCATGCACTAATCCACCTTGTGAACTTCCTCCTTTTACATAGCCACCGCCAGAATTGTATGCTTCTTGTTGAACACCAATGGTTGGTACTCCTTGGCTGTAACCATTTTCAGTGTTTTTAGCAGTGCTGCCTGCTTGGCTAGAACTCGCCGAGTTGCTACTACTTCCACTGTATCCAACTTGTGGTGCCACACCTTGTGCATACCCTTCACTTGGGCGTGCTCGTTGGATGTAGCCATTACTTGGACGAACTCCTTGGGAATAGCCACCACCAACACTACTAGAACTACTCCCTGCTTGGCTAGAACTGGCCGAGTTGCTGCCACTTCCACTGTATCCGCCTTGTGGTGCCACACCTTGTACATACCCACTACTTGGGCGAGTTCCTTGGACATAGCCACTGCTTGGACGAACTCCTTGTGAATAACCACCACCTACATTGCCAGAACTACTTCCTGATTGGCTAGAACTGGCCGAGTTGCTGCTACTTCCACTGTATCCACTGTTTGGTGCCACACTTTGTACATATCCACCACTTGGGCGTGCTCCTTGGACATAGCTACTACTTGGACGAACTCCTTGGGAATAACCACCACCAACACTACCAGAACTGCTTCCTGCTTGGCTTGAACTTGCTGAATTGCTGCTACTTCCACTGTATGTTGCTTGTGGTGCCACACCTTGTACATATGCTCCATTGGGACGAGCTTCTGGAATGTACCCACTAACTGGACTGACTCCTTGTGCATAACCACCACCGACTTTACCAGAACTACTCCCTGCTTGACTAGAACTTGCTGAGTTACTTCCACTCCCCCTGTATCCACCCTGTTGTGCCACACCTTGTGTATACACGCCTCCAGGACGCCTCCCTTGAGTATATACACTACCAACATTTCCAGAACTGCTTGCTGATTGACTCGAACTTTTTGAGTTACTTCCACTTCCAATGTAACCGTATCCACTCTGTGGTGTATCGCCTTGGGTATACCCACCATGTGGACGAACTCCTTGGTATGCTGTGCCACCAGTATTTCCAGTACTACTGCTAGCCTGGCTTGAACTTGCTGAGTTGCTGCCTGTGCCACTATGTCCGTATCCGCTAGGCGCCACACCTTGTGTGTATCCACTTTGCAGATGTCCACCATGATTATATGTTCCACCAGAACTGCCAGAATTGCTAGCTGCCTGGCTTGTACTTCCAGAACTGCTACCACTACCACTGTAGCCACTCTGTGGGGCTGCACCTTGTCCATAACCACCTGCTGGATAGCCTCCTTGGGTTAAAACTCCTCCAGAACTGCCAGAATTGCTAACTGCCTGGCTTGTACTTCCAGAACTGCTACCACTACCGCTGTAGCCACCCTGTGGGGCTACACCTTGTCCATAACCACCTGATGGATAGCCTCCTTGAGTTACAACTCCTCCAGAACTGCCAGAATTGCTAGTTGCCTGGCTCGTACTTCCAGAACTGCTTCCACTACCGCTGTAGCCACCCTGTGGGGCTACACCTTGTCCATAACCACCTGATGGATAGCCTCCTTGAGTTACAACTCCTCCAGAACTGCCAGAATTGCTAGCTGCCTGGCTCGTACTTCCAGAGCTGCTCCCACTACCGCTGTAGCCACCCTGTGGGACTGCACCTTGACCATAACCACCTGCTGGATAGCCTCCTTGAACTACACCTCCTGCAGAACTGCCCGAACTACTAGATGCTTGGCTAGCACTTGCGGAGTTGCTACTGCTACCAGCATGCCCACTTTGAGGCGGGGCACCGCTTGGAGCATAAACTCCTTGCTGCCAACCTTGCCCGTAGGTACTTTCGTAGTCGCCACCGTATTCTCCACTATAATCATGGTCGTGGTGTCCATGGTGATGATGGTGATGGTGCTTGTGGTGCTTGCGACGATGTCCGCCATGTGGGGGATAGTGATGAGGAGGTGGTGGTGGTGGTGGTGCATATTCTTCTCTATGGTGTGGTGGTGGTGGGGGCGGGGGATAGTGTGGGTAATGCCGTGGTGGCGGCGGTGGAGGCTCATAAAGCGGTTTGTATGGTGGAGGTGGTGGCGGCGGTGGTGATGGATTGTAAGTAGGTTTGTATATAGGTGGTGATGGTGGTGGGATAGGAGGCGGTGGTGCGCGGGGTGGTGGGATAGGCTGGGGAGGAGGCTGAGGGTAGTAAGATTCCTTGTTC
Organism: Medauroidea extradentata; assembly: GCA_003012365.1. Taxonomy (NCBI): domain Eukaryota; kingdom Metazoa; phylum Arthropoda; class Insecta; order Phasmatodea; family Phasmatidae; genus Medauroidea; species Medauroidea extradentata. The sequence goes on along the minus strand of PNEQ01088480.1, from coordinate 26,517 downwards.
CCAGGAGCATAGCCACCGCTGTAACTGCCAGATGAGCTGTGCGAGCTGGCATCGCTGTGAGACCCCGAGTATCCTGCCGGTTGTTTATGTCCGCCACCCTGGTAACCAGCAGTCTGACTCGCGGCACTCGACTGCGCCGAGGAACCTGCCGCAGAACCACCGCCGCCCCCGGCGTAGCTGGAGGCGTCTGAGTTGGCGCCGGAGGACGCGTAGCCGCCGTCTGCAGATCCCGACTGGGCGCTGGATGAGGACTGCGACAGGCCACCAGACAGGCCCAGGAAACCGAGGTTACCGCCGAGACTGAAGCTGTCGCTGCTGGAGCTGGCACCAGAAGATGACTGAGGTCTCAGGATGCCGAGCGGAGCCAGCACCTTGCCAGCTTCGCTGACCAGGTTGCCGAGTAGACTTCTCCGCTCCCTATCTGGAACCAAAAAGTCATCCAGCATTTCAATCTATCGCCCTTTTATACCAAACAACAAAACATATTTATTTTACTAAAATTTTGGTTACCCTGTTCTGCCCCTCTATTTCGTCTTGCCCGCCTGCCCAAATATGTTCTTTTTTTATTTTGACAGAGAATCCTTCAAGGACACACACATAACTTACGCAAGTTTCACTGCAATTGTATGAAAGGTATACGAATGTATAGAAAATCAATAATCAAAATGGCATATTTCTATGCAAACTATTTTATCCCCCTATTCAACCGCATTGTGGATAAATGTACAAAAATTCTTACTAGATGCTTACCTAGGTTTTATAAGGAACCCCTGTGCAAAAATTAATAGTGCTTCCAGAGTGACCGGGTTAAACTGTGCATTGTCTGTCAGCCAATATTAAGATTCTTATTCAGTTGCTATGGGTGTATTTAACGCTTCGAGTCGAACAACTATCTACTGCACACCTGTGTTCCAAACAAACGGGACTTATCCTGTTTTTGTAACTTTTCTCAGGTATTATTACGAATGGAATAATTGTTTGAAACCTAATCACTTGAAGACGCAAGTGGATGAAGGTGTTATGTCACAAAATAAAAGTTCTGAGTAAAGTGACGTTAAAGTTCATTCCAGCTATGCCTAACAATGTAACATATCCCTTTCATCCACACTATAGCTCAAAACATTTGACTTTTATGTGATTTATGAGAGTGTTATGTGAAAAATAGGTAGATAACACATTTGTTCATGAAAAAAACTGGATTTTTAAAAATATTTTAACATAACACCTACATTCACTATTGTCTTCAATTACTACTCTCTTCCTGGCAGATTTTGACCCATTTTCAAACTACCTTTAAGTGAACAGCATGTAGATTGAAGCAAGTCCGTAGCAATGGACTATTAGTTTGGCTTAATACATAATTCCCAAACAATTTACGGAAATTTCCCAAACCTATGGAACACGAATGTTCTATCAAGTTGATCGACAAAATTTACATGCACGGAAGTATTGTTATACACTCTTACTGCTAACTTTATATATATATATATATATATATATATATATATATATATATATATATATATATATATATATATATTTAATTCTGTTGTCAAATAAATAGTAATTGTTCTACGTATCGAATGCTGCTCGTTTCGTTTATATCATATCTGAAATATTTTCATTGTGTGCCCTATACCCTTGTAATATAAATTATGACAGCGTGTTTGTTTCTAACCTACCCTTAGAAAAACTTACCCACGCACTGAAATACTACGGTTCGAGGTGAAAAAGATATCAGAAGTTACTCATATAATATTCTCATTTTGATTCTTGAAATGTGTTTACATATTAGAACAGTTGAATTATATAACATATACTTTATTTCTCAGTTTATAAATGCCAATGCTAAATGCATAAACGATGCTAGAGATCTTACTGGGTGCCTCTTTTAATCTTCGTTTGGTGAAAATTTAAATTTGTTGTGTATCAGAAAGTTTTTAATATTGGTTGATTTATCTACTACTACAAAATTATTCAGATTAGTCCTTAAACTAAAATTAATTTTTTTTATTAGACAAGAATGTAATGTTATACAATGGCCGCAAATTTAACAGTTTTAACCAATAGTGCAATTCATTAAATGTTTGCCCCCTAACATTTTTGAGAACAAACGGTAGAAAAAACGGTTATAACACAAAGGAAATTATGCCATAAAAGTTGAGTCAAAAGTAACGGTCAAAATAGATCAGAGTTGATAATCTGAGCAATTATCTTGCTTACTGCCACTTGCTTACTGCCAAGTATACAGAATGGAAAGGTTGTTTCACTAATCACAATGTGTCCAGTGGTAGCTGTCATATTAATAAAAATTATTCTGACATCTGACAATATGTATGTGTCTTCTACATTTTACAAACAACCACGTGTTTTCACTGACTTAGGTAACGAACAGTAATGCCTTGACGAGATTTCCATATACCACTGATTCTCATTGCATGATAACCAGTTATTTTTCTTACAAATACCTTCTGCCTATTGTATTTTTTTCACATCTCTCGTTTACATATTTTGATGCTCTTTGCTGCGGCTATATTTTATTACACATATAAATCTACTTCACTCTATATTTACTTTTACTTAATTACTTCTTTAAAAAAGGCATCATGTTTAAATAAACATTAAGAAGTTGAAAATATATTTAAGGGATTTTTGCGTGCTGTTTTAATTTTGCGGTTGCAGTTGTCATTGACTCTTAAAATTAAATATATCGTAACTGTTAAAATAATGCTGTCTGTAAAAGGACAACCTTAAATAAAAATTATTTATGAAATAAAAGTTAAAATATAATAATTAGCATACACTCCATTAACAGGTATGGGAAACATATGAAATGCCGCCTTTCATTAGTGTCATCCTGTTATTGGCCGCACGACTGTTGGATGGCACATTGAACCTAATAAATAAGAGGATACGTAAAAATTTCAATAATAATTTTATGTTTAGTAAAATATGTTTCGTAAAAAGGCAATTTAAATATGTAATACTTACAAATATCATAAATGTGTCATGCATTCACAGATTAAATAATTACATGAGTTAAACGTCGCAATGATCGTGAATAGAAGCGAGGTGGTGGTGTAGAAATTTTTATAAAAAATTATGTTGATACAAAATTCGTCTCATTCTCTCCAGGACTGTACCGCAACTGAATTTATTTTTGTAGAATTTTTCCTATGATCGACGAAAGTTTTACTGTCCGTTGTATACAAGTCTCCAAAATGTACAATAATAACGGGCAAACATACAACAAACGTTCGTTGTTTACAAGTTTCCAAAATGTGCAATAATAACGGGCAAACATACAACAAACATAGACAAAACTTTAGACTAGACAAGTACAGCACACTAATAAGACAGCATGCAACATACACAGTAAAAAAGAAAAAACAATTACACACAAAGGAGATACATCAAATCAATCTCATTTAAAGTAAAAAAAACCTAATTTTCTTACCATTAAAGGGACGAAATTCACAAATTTCATGGAAGTGCAATAAACGTACGTACAATGTTGCAATAGTTGAAGCATGAATACAATATACATAACACATACATTTCAATATTCTTGCAAAATTACTCTTTTAGTATTACTAAAATTAATTTTTTTAAATGTGCATTACTATTTAAACATATAATATCCTCACTTATCAAAATAAGGAATAAAATAAAACTAAGAAAGGGAGAAAGAAAAAAATTTACAATATATATTAGCAAATCAATAACTGATACTACTTTAGATATTTGTTTGGTCCAGAAAAATAGTTAACTTTTGTTTAAAACTGTTTGAATTTTAAAAAGTTTCCGAATTAATTGGCAGATCATTCCAAGAGCGGCCACCGCAGACTGTAGTATATTGGGAGAACAATTTAGACTTATGATACGGTATAGTAAGATTCATCGTCTTACAAGAACGTGTGTGGTGGTTATGATTCATATTGAGGGGTTCAAATCGGCCAGCTAGATATTTAGAAGGCAAAAGTGTGTGCAACTTTCGCCTATCTTCCAGAATGAGCCATTTAAGTTTTTTTATAATATTATCTAATGTGATCAAAAGATTTCAAATTGTATGTATACCGTAAAAATGTATTTTGAAGGCGCTGCAGTTTTGCAGCCAGATCACTAGTGAGGTCATTGCTGACAACATCGCAATAATCTATGCGAGGAAATAAAAGTGACTGAAAGAAGCAATGGGAAGAAAGTTTACATTCAACGTTATGGTAGTGCTGTGATAATCTCGAAAACCCGATTGATAAAATGAAAGTAAATTATAGTTATTTGAATATATGTATAGTTGACTGTGCACGATATATTCTAGAGCTTTAGATATCGCGGGCAGGGTACTTCTTGGCCTGTAATCATTGAAACTGCTAGGAGTTTTTACTTTTGCAAGATATTCTGCATAGGCATATTTACAGTGACTTGGGAAAACGCCTATCCTCATCGAGTAGTTGAAGATATCTGTAACGGGTTTTACGGAAAATGTCAATAAATTGTTAACAAACATTATCGGATGTTTATCTGGACCCACTGCCATAGACGTAATGCGGTACATAGCCCAAGCTGCATCAAACAGCGAAACTTCTCGCAGGGAGATTCTATCAAAATTCAATTGTGCCTTATTGTTAGTACGCTGCACAGTGCAAGGGTTGTTAGAAATAGTGCAAGTATTTGCAAAGTAATCGTTTAATTCATCAAGAGTTATGACAGGAGTATCGTCTTGTGTTTGCTGCTAGTTCCAAGTGATTTAAGGCTCTGCCATAAAACTTGAGACGACGATGAAGCTGACAATAGTTTTTCAGTGTGATTTAATTTGCTTTCCGAACCACATGAGTACAGGCGTTCCTAAGTTTTCTGTAGTTTTAAAGGAACTCCTCACACATCTGTGGTTATTAGAATTTAAAAAAAGATGCTGAAACTGAAAATAAAAATTTAGAAATTCAATAATTTTTTTAAAAATTACAAATAATTTTTATTCTTTAAATTTATGAGCATGTCATTGTAGCCTGCAATGTCTTTATCCACTGTGATTTTTTTTTTTGAGCTTGGTATATTAGTTGGTTTTAGTGTAGTCGTTAAAACGGAAACATGCAAAATATGACTTTAACAAGCCATTACGCGAAAACTATGAGAGATAAAAAAACTTCATAAAAACCAAATTTAGTCACATTTATGTCTAAAATAAGAAAAAAATATCTGGTACAAATAAAAAATAAAATAATGATGATGAAAATTGCGGTATACCGCGCTCTTAAAGTCTCCCATTACGATTACATTTTCGTATTGACACCTAAAGTCATTAATTCTGTCTCGAATACTGTGAGGTCAGTATCTTTTGGAGGCTTATGTACAACTGACAATAATACTTTTGTCGATGATAGGGAAAATTCTACAAAAATAAATTCATTTGCGGCACAGTACGGTCCTGGAGAGAATGAGACGATTTTTGCATCAATGTAATTTTTTATAATAATTGCTACACCACCACCTCGCTTCTATTCACGATCATTGCGACGTCTAACTCATGTAATTATTTCATCTGTGAATGCATGACACATTTACGTTATTTGTAACTATTACATATATAAATTGCATATTTTCGAAATATACTTTATTAAACATAAAATTATTATTGAAATTTTTACATATCCTGTTTGACTACAGTAAACAAAACTAACCAAATCCAGAAAAAACAAAAATTATACAGATAAGTACACCGTTCATTACTAAAAATTAAATTGTATTATGTGTTTGTGTTTTCCATGTAATATAGCTGGCGATAGACCGTAATCATAATTTAATTGGGTTTTAATGTAAAAACTCCACATCCACTAATGATAAAAAACTATAGTTGAGAAAACGTTTTGCAGGCGTTGAATACCTCAGTCGTATGTACTTATAGCCATATGCTTATGTTCAGATAAAAAGGATAACATGTTATTTAAGAGGAATGCGATATTTAAGTGCAATCCCTGTTTTTCTTGTAACAGTTACAGCTAGCTAAGTACTTTGGGATCAAACAACATGTCTAAGTTTGTTCTAGGATGTTATTGTGGTTGGCTTGGCAGTAGCCTTGAGATTCTCTACCGCTAAAGTTGTGAGGTTAAGAGTCCGGCCAGGTAGTATTTCTTGGGTCACGAAGTTTTCAGACATCCGCAGAGCTAAACCACCTACTAATTTGCTATATTATCACGCCAAGCGTTATTTCGTGATTCAGTGCCGCGGTATAAAACACTGACTTTTCAAGAAAGAATATGATTTTGACGTTGCACTAAGCATGTTTTATTACTACCCCATATTATACGGAAACAAATGCTAAATTTTTTGTCCATGTTTTCAAGTTAATTTCGTTTCATGACCAACGAATGTACTTCATCAGATTGCGCTGTTAAGTTCCTACCTTATAACGTGTGTTTGTACCCACGCATGATAAGAGTGTAGGGATAAAATACTACAAAACTAAGCATACATTTTACTACATTACTTAACTATTTTTAGGGATCTCGAAAATCTGTTCTAAAAGTCATAAATCTAGATTATCTTTGATATCTCTATAGTTACATTCACGAAACTTTTATTCGTATCTTCCGACATATAGAAAGTAGGTGATAAGGGCGACTCGGGGAAATTCGTTAAAAATATTACATCTCTTCTCTTTCAAAAGACACCGAGTCGACTAAATAAGACTTCATACTATGGTCATGTATTTTTATTGAATGCGACTGCGTAGCATTTTAAAGTTCATGTCTATATTGTTGTTCCGTTTGTAAGCATATTTTACATTACGTAAGCCAGAGCGGTCTTAAATAAGATATCTAATACTATGCTGAAGGACTTCAAAATAGTATTTTCACGTGGTGCTGTTTAGAGAGTACAATTACGACATACTCGACTTATTTTTAGCTTGTTGACACATGTGGGTCATGTTTAATTATTTTGTGAAAAATCTTCTTTTATCATGCTACAACGCTGTTTCATGAAATTAAGTCGGCATCACAACCACGGTAAATAATTATTTTTTTTTTGATTCAGCAATTTTACTAAAAACTATTTATCATCGCAAGACACGGCGTAGAAAATGTGAACGAGAAAAAAAAAAAAAAAAAAAAAAAAAAGAAATGATTGCAAAGCCGTAACAATTTTTTTTATTGAAAATGAGAACTTTATTGCAGTTAGTGTACTGCATTTTTCAACTGTCATTTTTTCAATACAAAAAATAAGGAACTGTATTTGCCCTTCTATATGCACAAATACAGAATAAGCGATGAAGTACTCCGCCTTAATGTTCATATTTTAAGGGTATTCTCGGCAGTATTTTACGGACGTGTTCTAACAACAAGTATTGAGGTTTAATTGTGTAAAAAAAAACTTAACGAAAGGAGTTGTTTAACGATTCAGGTGATATAAGAGAACTCACAACACACATAGCCGGCTCTATTGTCAATGATACCGATAATATCATATTTTTTTGATTGCTTACAAGTAAATATAATAGGCTTTATATTAATCTCTTTACAAGATACTTGAACGAAGACTAGGTTGAGAGAGCACATCTTATAGTAGAAGGAATTAAATGGAAGCAAGTGTTTCGCATGTGAAACCATAAACACTGTATTTATTTATCACTGTCCTGCAAGGGTATATTAACTGCTACGAAGAAGTTAAGAATACGTCTTTGTAACTGCTGACTTATGTAAAACAATTCTATTGCAGCTGAAAAATAAAAGTTCACTTTTTACAATAGCTACAATTTAAGCTTAATAGTAATGTATTAAAGTAATAACAAGGTTTCTTTGCACCCCAATAATAATAACTGTTCTTTGTTTTAACGAAAGGCGTAAAAGAAATATAGATTTTATTCACAGCTCTAACCAAAAAATAGATTTTATACTCTCTAATAATATTTTTTTTCAAAGAATAGTTTACGTCTTGTCTAATCTGCGCTATTGAAGAACTATGCCCGTTGGTTAAATCGTTCGTCTATTGCGTCAATCCCGCTTCAAAATGCCGCTTGTGTACTATCATCGAAATCGTTATTAAATACACGATTCGCCATATTGCCAAGATTTAGAGTAAGTAATGTTAGCGGAAAGAATATGTTCGGTACACGACTCTCGTAGTTTTGCGAACCCACGCAATCGGATTCAAGACACAATCGACTCGGTAATTGCCTTCAATAATCCCGTTTTCATGCCAGGAATGATGAGCACGCATTCTCCGCTCAAACTGACTGAATATCAACAGTGAAACAATTTCATGTAAGACTGTTTCAAATGTGAAAGAGTATTGCTTGTTTTATTGGTACCTTACAATAGGCACACAGTCTAATGATGTATAACACGGCACAATTGAACCAACTATTGGTTTACTCTTTTATGTGACAGTTGAAACCTATTTCAATTACACGCCTGTAAACATGTTTGCACTCAACGTAGTTTGCAATTTAAAAATATGATGTTATTGCGAATATATCTACTGATGTTTGCGTGGTAGATAAACAAACGCTGAAAAAATCAATTGATTTCTACACTTTTTTCGAAGCCAATATGGATAAAATACTCAATGACAGTCCTAGATGATGGTATCTGCCAACTTTATGAATAATATTTATCGAGAATTACTAATTCGTTACGAGTGATCTCTTGCGCCGCAGTTCAATGCACGAGGTTCCAGCGTCAGAGACTGTGCCTCAGAACTTCGTAACACTGGAAACTATTTTGTTTAAAACGTTGGCTAAAACTATTCTATAGGATTGCTATTGTTTAATTTTCGCAAATTGGCTTCAAGAAACCTACAGTTATAGATCAATGCTTTTAGCGTTGAATTATGTACCACGCCCTCTCAATAATAATCCTCTATTGGCTTTGTTACACCTGGAGACACGATATGTTCGATTATAGTGCGTCGAGAGTAACGAATACCTCCTTTATGCACATAGTACAAAATTTACTTGCGGATAACTTTTTACATAAAACTCTTAGGGGTGACTCATTAATATAATTATTATAAATTGTGTCTTACAGACAAAAAAAATGCTATTGCGATACTGTTTTAAAGACGGGTTCGAATTTATTAATTTACGTCAATCTGAACAAGCAGTATTTAGCGGTTTATACATGTCTCAAAAATACGTTCCAAATATACGTGTCGTATTGTTTTTCTTAACTTAGAAATATAGTTTGAAATATTTTTGTATGTAACGACATTAGAACAAATAAAGCAGCTTCGCGCAGATAAGGACGTGCATGACAAATTACAAAACCATTCATACGCCAGGCGAAGCGAATTTTAAACGTTATGCAGAATTGCTTGGTTTTTCCCGCATTGCTTTACATGTACCTAGTGATCTTAGCTATCAGTCAAACGTCTAATCATTGCTCAAAAAACGTTAAACACAAGGAATTTCAAACCACAGACGTATACTTACTTCTCCCTTCCTGTTGTTTGTTTAAAGAAAATAAAACTCAGTGAAAAATGTTGAAATTTACATGGACAGATGGGTACTTGATTTGTTTTCAACGTAAGGTAAGCCGCATGACATTTTCATCCGCATAATTGTTCCCACGACGCCGACAAAACACAATTACGGCCTCGTGGTTTTCCCCACAGCGACGTCTTGACTCGTCGCCGAGTGATGCGGTAGTGACCTTGAAGAGTATGGTTTACGAAACTACTTACTGCGCAGGGAGACTTGACCCGTAATTAGGCAACCTCAAGCCTCCACCACATGCTGCCGCGAAAACGGATTCTCACAACCAGAAGTAGCCACTGGAATTTTCTGCAAGCAACATCTCTTCGCCACGATACGTCAAATACTTCGTAATACCGAGCAGCTAATAGTAAGATAGACGCATCTCTTATATTAATCAACGTGAATGTAATTTTCGCTGATGACGCCGAGGAAGTCTAATACATGGCTACATGTCAACTTTTTAATACCAACCTAACCATACATAATGGCATGAGAAGTTTCAGTATTAGTGAATTCATACAGTATTTACAGTTATTGCATTTAATTTTTTAACACACTAGATTAAACTACACGACAAGATGAGTGCTGCCAAGTCACACCATTCGCTAGCAATGGCATATATCCATGAATAATCATTTTGTCATACATCTCCATGGCAAAAATTTAAAAAAAAATCATTAAACTACTTGTAATTGCATGCTTTATCATCCATGATAATTTTATCTCGTTTTAATTTAATAGCATAATTATTTTTTGCTAATAAGTTGTCCGACGGAATTGGGAAAATTTGTCAGTCTTCGGTTAAGTATTCGTTTTCCTTGTTAAAGTTACGAGGTTCTGGGGTAACAGAGTGGATATATATGTGGCTGTGGCACAATATTGATGGAGTGTTAAAGGTACAGTTGACAGTCATATGATTTGCAGTATCACCTCTTACCGCCTGCAAATCAACTGTCGTGCAGCTTTAGTGTTATGGCATTTCCTATATGACTTGAAGCGATCACCACATAATGTTATATTTACGAAACTATTATTAACTTTCTACAATTAGAGGATGTTAAGAAAATTATGTTACAAACTTTTCGAGACGATTCCTCATAAAAAAAATAAGTACAATAATACAATGCAAGTTTTGGGATGGCGTAAATCTTAACGGATAAAGTGGAAATTTGAAATTAATATCGAATAACAAAACTTGTTAAAAATAACCAAAAGTTATGTGAAACTAATTATTAATTTCTGGATGCGGTTTAGTAATAATAAAGTAGGTAATCTGTAAAATAAATGTGTTTTGAATACCTTACATATTCTGTAGATAATTTTCTGGTCTAGACTTATTTTGGTGGAGAATTTTTTACCATTACCTCCTTTGACTGTTAAATGATATATTTTGTGGGAAGACGATGAAATAATACGTTGGCTTGTCGTAACACCATCAAGTGAACCGTTTACGAACAAAAAGTTAAGTAGAAATTGTATAGCCTTATGACTAGGCAACACGCGAATCATATGGGGTTTGAGCACTCCATATAGTCTAATAATATAGTATGTGCAAGAAATTAAAAACTTATTTTTTAAACATATTGTAGGTTCTTCATCAAAATATTCAATACTTACTTCTACTTACATTTATTAAATTTAAAAAATGTCCATTTCTATGTCAATTTTGAATCACATATTTGTCTATATATATTTGCGCCACCTGAAATCTTCCATCGTGAACCTTTAACTCATATGTATTTTACAAGATACAAAGTCACAAAGCTTGTAACATACACTCGTTACTACGTTTTACAAATACGTTTGGTGATTTTTCTACAAATGACAATCTTCAAAACGAATATTTCCGTCTTTATAATGCCAGAAAACCATATTTCTACTAAGCATCCAGAAGTTTTTACGTTATGGCGACTAGAGTTTTTTTTTGTAGATGAACAAGTGTATTTTTCGTAAAGGTGGCCGCCTGCCGTGGTCACCGATACGTGCGCGAAGTTTCGGCCGGAAAAATTTCATTTGGAAACGACTCAACGTACCTACGTTACTTCTGCTTAGGAACATTATTAACAGAACTTTGCGTTTGTGTGGACCTATACACATTTCAAGTCTTACGTAGTTTCCCGTGACCAAAATTTGGGAAATTGGTCTTTTTGTGATCTTCTTTAGACATGATTACCTCTGTTCAGAATATTAAACAATGCATACACGGGTGCGACCTTAACTATCTCCCTTATTAGGTCATAAAATTATAGAGTCGCAACTTTATGTCTCATAGAGGCGACTTATAGGCAAGAAAAATGTACGCTAGTTCAGTTATTTATGCTTACAGGCTTACAGTCGTAAAGTATGTACCACTGTAGCCCATAGTGCTTCTTCTCTTGTCAGTATCGGGCGTACAGAATACTTCAAACGTAATAGCGATGTCTTGAGTGTCATGTGAGGCTGACATGAGAATAATATGGAGCAAAGAATAAATGCAAAAATTATGGTGCGAAAAAGCCGTGCATACGCTGGGTGGAAATTGGCCTGAATAATATACCACCACGGTCAACTCAAACGCTGTCACCGTCTTGAAAGTAACTAAGTTCACAACTGGAAACGCAAACATAGAACATAGTTAGAGATGGTGAAATTTCGCGAATTCAATTGCCTACGTGTTAGAATCAAATATCCTGTGCATGCTCAAGCCCTGTCTATTCGTTCATTGTCTGCTGTTCCACTGAGTAGCAGCTAGTGGACAAATGGTCGGGATTTGAGTATGCATAGGATATTTGATTCTAACATGCAGGTAATTGAATTAGCGAAATTTCACCATCTCTAAACATAGTTATCGAACAAATTTCCTAGAGTAGGTTCAGTTCTTCTTTAAACATACAGAAACAGATTGCGACAAGACATTCATAAATAGGATATTCGCAATAAAGTGAGCACTGCTTAATTGTTTATTTCAGCCGTTTTGAAGCAATTGTGACTATTTTAATGTTAAAACGTCTGTGTAACTAAAAGCCAGAGTGAACGTTTGACTTCTCCCAAAACTTAATATATATGGGCACAATAAAATATTTTTCTTATTTTTTATAATTATTCGTGTGTACTCAGTTAATAGTGAACTGCCTACGCCAGGTTTTCAGAAAAATCCTAATATCTTACATGAGAAAAACATAAGATCGATGAATGTAAAATTTGAGGAATTTCCATTACAATAATTACTAGTGATTTCAACATAAAACTCGTATTTATTTTTGAAGAATCTCACGCGTTCCTTAAAGGGATGCTTGATGGAAAATTTTTACTATTTAAAACATTTTTATATTGATACATGGTTTGATTTGTACACATACATTGTGGCTACATTATAATATAATGAAAATGTTTTGACTTTCATATATTGTTTAAAAATGACATGTCAAAATACAAATGTGCATAAAATTATTTTATAATTTAAAGGAAAACCAACTGACCTAAAGAACCGAAATACTCACACTGAATAGTAAAATGTAGGCTACAAAGTCGTCTATATAAAACCAAAAATAAAATTATTTTGTATTTAAAAAAAAATGTTGAATTTTTTTAAAATTAAATTTGTTTTTAAAAACACGAACAATTTTTAATTGAAAATTGTTTTTAAGTATAAAAAAATATTAATTTTGTTTGATAGGAGACCCTGCAGCACGTAACATCGTTATTAAGTGTGAATATTTTCAGTTCGGTAAGTCAGTTGGTTTTTCATTGAACCATTAAACCGTTTTATGCAAGTTTGGACTTTGATAAGCTTTTATAAAAAAAACACACGAAAGCTAAAAAAAAATTTCATTGCAGCACAAATTAGCCACAAAAAATATCTCGTACAAATATAAAAATGTTTAAAATAAAAAAAAATTTCGGTCAAGTGCCTCCCCCCCCTAAGATATCACTTTTAACGACGGTAACGATGTAACAATTAACTTAGATGGATTATTTCTGATTTTGATGGAATTTTTAAAGTGGCGTGTAAAGGAACAGTGCGATAGTTCAAATTACTAATTCATCTACAATTTTTCTAAGATATTGAAGCCGTATTGAAAATTAGGACATTAACTTTAAAACACAAATAATAAGTCACAATTTTACCAACAAAATCTATGAGATAACAAGAGATTACGCATCGTTAGGATTTAAAAATGTAATTCCGTATAAATTATTTTTAAATGTTCATACTGGATTTTCTACTTTGCTGGTCTGAGGGCAATACGAATAATGTTTTTTTGGTTGTAATTAGTGTATTATTTTAAAATTAGGAAATTTTATGTATTTAAGTATCATTCTGAGGCGAATGCAACTAAAATATCTCAAGCCATTCAATAAATGTGAGCAAAAAATAAAAAAATCATTTTTAAATTTTTAAGAGTTTAATTAAAAAATCATTCCTGAAAATAATTTTCAGACATGAAAAATTATTCAAACGAAAGAAAATTTGCGAGTCTAGTCTTTGGGTTCTAGCTATATACACAAAACATTAAACACATCTCATTCTTATTACCATTGAGTTGTCGAATTTCGAAATAAAACCCTTGAAATAAAAATTTATTTATTTACTTTACCGTTACTCTGAATGGAACACATTAATAGAAGTGATAATTCATCGTAAACTAATTTCAGTTTTTTTTTTCACTCGGGGGAATAATTTTCACAAATAATAAAATAACAACTTACACAGCATTAATTGTCATAGGTGTCGTAATAAAAAAATATCGCGACAGCAAACCGAAATCAAATTCGGTAAAAATAATTGATAAATGAAAAAAAAAAATGTCACCCCTTTTCATCTTATTAAGTGTCAAAGTTCCAAAAACCATGACGTTAATTTTCAGGTATTTACATACGCATTATTGCTAAGCAGAAAAATAGATACTCAAAACGTCGAGTTTTACGTACATCAAAGAGTAATATAAAACATATTTAATCAATTTGTTTAGCACCGATGGGAACGAATTTGAAGAACTACAAGAAGTTACTTTTCCATTATTAACGTAAGCAACATCTCGTAACAAAAACACTTCGATATCTCGGCAGTAAATATCGTTGATTAATAAAATCACAAACATTACATAGTTCAACTCCTTAGGAGTAAAATTGTTGACGTATCCTGTAGCTATTTTTTAAACATTTATATGAGTATCAAATTTAAGTAAAAATTTCGACTTAATTTTGATTACTGTACTATACATAAAATTAATTTTAAATCAATACTCCTCTTTATTGTTTTTTAAGTGTATAATTTTTAAAGAAATATGAACTAATCTTTCAGAGATGTACGGTAATAGACACAAAAACTGGGCCACCGAAACAATCAAAGTCCACATCGGCAATAATCGGCTGTGTGCAAGCGGAAGCCTGCCCTTTAGGCAACTTGCAGAACAACGAATAGCGGTGCGCTGGCACCTTCATCAAGCGACTAGACATCGTACTTTGGCTGGACCAGTGCAGTGCACAAATCATTTAGTAAATGCAAAAGTGATACATGTCAATTTAATTTATTCAAATATGAAATTAGAAAACGCAATTGTAAAACACAGTAATGAAGTTAAGAAAGTGCACAAATTTCCCAATAACCAGATAGTAACAGTTACCTATATTGTATTAAAATGTCAGCACGTGCATTCTCATTCTCATACTGCGAGCTGAAACTAATGTATATTTTAACAGTACGGTTATATTAAACTGGCATTCGCGATGACGTTATGGTCTGACTACTTGCTTACATATTTACGTAATACACTCGCCGAACATTGGAGTAACAAAGTGGGGTTTCTCGGTATACTTCTATCCCTCTTTGAGAGTTTACTGCTGATCCACTGTGACCTAACTTCAAATCTGTTAAGCAAGAACAAAACGTTAACACCATCACTGTAGTGATTCTTTACAATACAAACCTTCAGAAACAACCATAGAGCAAAGTATTTCTGACACTACATATCTCACACAAAGCGATAAACTTGATCATGATTACAGAATAATGTTGCAAGTTGTTGGTCCAGGTATTCACAAACGGTCACTTTCACCCCGTTTGACAAAAACAGTTGTCGCTCTCCTTTGCGAAACGACTGCACACGTTGTTCCGTTCATAGGTCCGAACATCGATTTTTACCAATGAAGCTCACTAAGCAGCCACATGTCACGTAAAATAATTGTTGTCACAGCGCAGTTGTCAGAAGAAGGCGATGCAAGAATTAGATTTCCTCAATTTTCTTGTTCTGTAGAAAATACCGTACTAGACAGTCCTAACTGACAAGTGATCAAAAAACATTGTATTTAACACATATTACGTAGTGCAAGCATGTATGAAGTGTAAGGTTATTGCAACCTTTTATATTGCTGTTCCCTAAGTTAATATACGCAATCCCGTATTTGACAACTTCCAGCTGTAATGTATGAATGCACAGCTTGTTTTATATTACTGTCAAATATGTTGTATAAAGTTATACAGCAACGTGTTAGTGAAAGAGTGAAATTTCAAACAATTTTATTCTATTATTAAATTGCGTGAATGTGAATATTTCTCAACCTCCGCATTCCAAGCAATTAAAGTAACGTTGACAAAATATTATTCTATGATATCGTGGTACTTTAAATATCTTCAGCTTCTACCAAAAGTTTTCGCACCATTATATTTAAATACCAAGAGGTTTTGGCCTTATAATTAATCCTACGGGACCTGATTATTAATGACACATGGATAACTGCATCAGACTATGTTCAGAGTTGTAATAGTAAAACAAAATTGAAAATAGGACAGTTTGTTTTAAAGTTATCAGTTTATTCATATTTTAAAATAATATTATAATAAGTGTGTAATGCTATACTATCATAACTATTTTTAAAGTTACAAATTTCACATTTTTGTAGAGTAAAACGAGAGAGGAATCGTACGGTTACAATTATTCCTTAGGTTCTTATGTTTGCGTCCATTAATTAGGATAAACATCATCCATTGTTTATTTTTTTAACATCTCCAAAAATACATTTTAAAAATGTATTTTATTAAAAAAAAAACGAAAAAACAGGATAACATTTAAACAAACTGTCCTATTTTCAATTTTTTTTTTTTTTCACAAATTAAACTCTGAATGCAGCCTGAAGTGTTATCCATGTGTCATTAATAATTGGGTCCCGTAATAATGATGCCAAAGCGTTTTGCTAGTTAAATATAATGGTGTCTTTAAACTTTTGGTAGAAGCTGTAATTGGCACGTAAATACCATTTGTATGTTCCGTCGTAACACGTGATAATTCTATCTGGGTACTTGAGCAATAAAAGCTAAACAAACTAGTGTTTTTCTTGGCATAGCCTACGGCATACTATTATTGCCTACAATGCTCTCAAACAGTTGTGTAGAAAACAAGGGGGTACACGGGTACAATGTACCACCCCCCCCCCCAAAAAAAAATTTCATAATGGGTACAAAATAGAGTTCATAACCCCGTACATATTAGTACATATGCGTAAAAATATAAAATTCAAATAAAGAAATACAATAAAGCAAGATGTATGTTTAGTAAAATTTTATGTTTATACTTACTCAAACTAATACAATTAAACTTCTATCAACTTAAATATTTTGAGTATAAAGGTATCAATAACTATTTGGGCTTTAAGCGTACTAAAAGTGTTGTTATATTTTGGTATAACCCGACTTGTCACCCCTGCAGATCATTTTTATGTAATTATTTTAATTTTCTGTCCACAATATTAACCAGGATCAGGCAAAATTCATCCCCCTTCCAAGGTTCGGTATTATCCGCGACAGTTCGGCTACTATCTTCTTTGCTAAGATACCGAAATTCACTTTCAAGTTCATTTATCGACTCATCTATACCATACTGTTCGGCAGCTAGGATGATATGTAGTTCTTTGTGTTGTAGAGGGCCGAAATATGTTAGAATTTATACCAGCTGCCAGGACGCGGCTTTGCTCACTGTTCTTTTAAACATTATCAACATTACTGTAATCTGGGTTCGATTACACCTGCAGAGTCAACCGGATTTTTAAATGTGATAATCGTGCCTGAATGATGCCGCAGTTCGGTTACTATTCTTATGGATCTCTCGTCTTCTCAGCACTTCTGCCAACTGCCACTAATATGTGCGTCTATAATAGCATAGCAGTTCCCTGTCGCCGTTCCTTTATCGTTATTTGAACCCTAAACCTTCTACAAGTGTCCCAAAGAATTACGTCAAGAAACGTCGTCAGATTTGTTAAAAAGCAAATGTGTAAAGATAGGCCTGTGCCCAATGTGGTACACGTATCAACAGCTCGACGAAAGGTAGCAACTTTAAAAAATAATTGATTTTTCCGTAGTCATGTGCGATTTTCGGTACTTCTGTAACATTTTACATCATTCAGCCACTTAAACTGTTGAATTTTGAAACATTATTTAATCTCTTATTAGATATTAACGTAAGTTTCGTTCTTATTCAGAAATCATCTCGATATCTCCACGCGTCTAACAGATACAGTCGGTTAAGTGGGTGGGGTAGGGGCTCCCCGCACGCAGAATTAAAATTATTTAAATAATCTTTATACTTTGTACAATATATTATTTACTACATATACATATATTGTGAATATATTTACAGTAATAAAATATTTCTAGATTTCATAGATTTTGTGTAGAGGCAGGTCAAGCCCAAATTTGTAAAAACGGTTGTATACAAGAGACGAAAACCATCTGACTTAGAGAAATGAGATAATTTCACACTGAAGACCTGTTTCACAGCATACGTCAAGATATTTATAAAACAACTGCAGTGAATATTTTTTTTTGTTACTTAATAAATTTGCTGAATAAAAAAAATCTGCCACTATTTTTTAATACTTAAAATGTCAATACCAGTTTTATACATGTCTTGACGTTGGCCGTGAAACTGTTTTTCAACGTTAATTAATTAGATTCTTTTAAATCAGCTGATTTTCGTTTCTTGTATAAAACCGATTTTATACAACGTTATGATTTGACATCCCACTATATAAAAACTGTGAAAACAGGAACATTTTAATTGCTATAAAAATAGTCACAGTGTATATCTACGAAACAAACTATATCTCTTAAAATAACAAACGTTATTATAACAATTAAAATTTGGCGGTAATTCCTTCCTTAGTTGGAAACACGTTTATTTTTACTGTTCTTAGAGTTTGCATTTCAGAAAGTCCTGAAACTGCTTTTTAGGGATATGCGTAGGTTTTATTTTGAAACATCAATCAATTCGATACCACAATAGATTTAAAAGTTATCGGAAATGTATTGAAATTATATTTTACAACTTTAACCACCTTAATTATTAAATAAAAAATCAGGTAATAGGTAGAGATGATGGTTTATCGCGGGAAAACTGGTCTGTTTGCTGGATTTCAACACTCGTTTAGGTTAGCAGAAGATTGCTGGCTTTAACTTCTACATAGAACTGTTACCCTATTTAACTGAGCCAGTAAGAATCCCAATAGTGTAATATTTGATACCTGTAATTGGTCTGCAGACAACTACGTTATGTCAGAAGTAGATCACCGAATCATATTAGTTTCAAGTAACTACAGCGGTTTCAAGGGTATGTTTGCAAAAAACATTTTCGCGATATACCATCACCACTAGATGAATTTTTGTAAGCTTTATGCTGATGTAAAAAGCACCTTCATATATCTACTGGTTTAAGTGCTAACGAGAATTAAATGAAAAACATATTTCATGACATTTCAATGACTTACTATAGTTTTCAAATTCTTAAAAAGAAAAAAAAATCCTTCTTAGTTGGTGCCCATGGTGTAAGGGAAATCCCCTGTAAATATTTCACATTTCTAGGTCCAGAGGTTTGAATTGTGCGTTGACGAGTATATGAGTTTGTGAATGGGGCTCTTAATTTTATTTAGAGAGATTATGCAAAAGTATTTTTTTCGTGTGTGATATGCCATTGTGTCAAAAGAAAAAAATATGTATGGAGGTATGTGAAAATGGTTATGGATTTTCAAAGCATTCTTTTAGTCAGTATAAAATTTTATATATTGTGGGCGTGAAATTTACGAGGTTTAGAAACGTGTCATTCGTTCCTTGGTTTGTCAAAACTACTAAATAAGTTACTAATTCAGAAGAAAAATGAGTATGTGTACAATTATATAATCTTAAAAATTTAATAATACAAAATACGTAGGGCCTACCATTTGTTTAACATGAGGAAAATTATACTATCGAAGCTTGTGTAAATGAATAGCTACAAACTATTTTGCGAGCCTGAAAGTCGTTCAAACAAATAAAAACGCTAACAAATAAAAAAGCTTAATTCAATATTATTTTGCTGACTGCATAGGAGGCAGCGGTGGGCGAAGTGACTAGAGTACTCGCCTCCCTATCAAGGTGATCCGGGTTCGATTTCCAGTGGGGTCGGTCTCCGGACTTTCGCATGTGAGAATCGTGCCCCATGATGCCGCTGGTCGGCGGATTTTCTCGAGGATCTTCCGTTTCCACCGCCCTACATTTCGGCGTCTCTCCATATTCACATCACGTTATCCCTTACCAGCGCTAAATATCTAGATATTTTTGCTGGCCAAAAAATATATCTTCACAAAGAGGAAATTACGTTCCGACGATTGGCTAAAAAGAAAATACTGAAATTTCTTTAAACCTAATAAATCACAAAGAAAACACCGGTTTTTAAATTAAAACAATTTTTAAAAAAGCTTCACAGCCTTCTAAGTGCACGGTGACTTTATAAATAAGGCTGAGTTTCTTCTTCGTCAAACTTTAAAGCTTTCTACGGTTTTGATGGACGGTTAACATTTTAGGAGGCTGCTGATTGGCTGTAGATAATGTGGTTAACGGACCCACAGACGAAAGGTGGATGATAATCTTTATACGCCATTTAAGAAGGGGCGTGGCGTTAGTTATTTTGTTAATTTCAATGTTGACTGTACTCTATCTACGCCAGCAGTCCTAGTATAAGAGATTACATGGTGCGGAGGCCCAGGAAGTGACGTACGAGGTAGTAGAATCGCTTTTACTGTAAAATACACGAAAATATTTGTACGACTTGCCGGGAAGTAACATTTTAAGATTATCACATTACAATAAATAGCCCACATAAAACATGTAATCCCGTACTACTGAATAATAAGCGCTAAATAACCTTCATAGAAATATGAAATGTTCATATATATTACCGCGAATCTAACCTTGTAGCAATATTGCCGTGAAGATTGAAAGCACATTGTTTTATCATTGATACCATAGCATTTTCATTGGACATAGTAAGCATGAAGACATCAAAACAATTAAAATGCAATTTCAATGGAATTTCTAGTAAGAAATACTATTAACCGTAATTTAATTTTTTTGTCTTTAGTAGCCTATTACACAGATTCTTGATTATTACACGAAGCTGGCATTGCAAACAACGCCGATGCTGTTGTAGCAATTTGTATGTCGCAAGGATCTTGTCAATGCATAATATTTTGGTTACCCATAATTTATGAACTGATTACTTACATTACAGTGTGTAGTGTTATGTTGGCCTACACAGCACTTACGTTTCTATGTCAGGCAAGTTGGAGTGTGCGTTGATATGAGGGCAATCCACTCAGATATACTATGTGCACATATATTTATAATTTACTTTCCCAGTATTTCTATTCGCATACCGCATGACACGATGTTGTTAGTACCTTTATGGTAATGCCACAGCTACCATAGAGTAACAGCTTGATTTACTCGTTTCACTCGTCTTGCAATGTCTTGCTGTAAAAATTAGAGAATGTTCTTTCTTTGTCTGCCTTTCGCATAATATTAAGCAGCGATTCCTCTCTCAAGGCCAGCATCTTGCGAATGTTTAGCCCCCATTTTACGTCGAGCACCTAGGTTGCGTTAAATATCTCGCTTTTCGGAAATGCTTAGGAGCATTCATTCATTCTTGGAAATTGAGCCAGTAAATCTCCCTCACATCCCCAATTTATATTAAGTTAGGATAAGTTGGTTTAGATTAGTTTAACACGTCACAAAAGATTTTCAGTAAATCGAATGACAGTTTTGCTGGATTAGGAAACTCCAATTAAAATTAACACAGGCGTTGCTACCTACAAGCTCAATCACCCAGATTAAATATATGTTGTCGAGTAATTTAGAGGAGCGAGAAAGTTTAAGTGATCCAAACGCTCGTCATTGTACGTAGTTTATGGTAGATTAGACGTGTATATCTACAGATGACGAGAAGTGTGACAGAAGTAAGCGGTCAATCCACAGCACTTGTTCGCTCCTGACAGGGACATCGTAGTTCACCAGGCGACCTCCAGCCATGACCTTGACCTTACTGAAGTAGTTACCGCCGTTCCTTGACCCGTGTCTCAGTGGCAGCTAGACACACTTGTTGCCTTGGTCTGGTGAAGCTCCGGGCATTGTCTTCTCTTACCATCCACATTCATGCCTTGCCACATCTCAGTACAACTTCCCTCAGCTGAATTATTGTTTGAGTATGTTTACTTTGTTACAATAACTTCGGTTAAAATTTGACATTTCTGGGTACGCTTACGTCAGATCCACAACCACACTTAACGTACGTAGGAACACACGCACGTTAGTTAAGTATTAGAGATTGAATTCACAACAACGTTTAATCTAGACATGAGCGGAAATTGTTTATGTCATAACAAAATGTCGGTAACAGATGATCGTACATTATTTTAATTTTTCGAAATGAATCAGACGATTTATGATTACATGATAAATGCTTTATAAGTATAAATAAATATTTTTTTGTACAAGCAGCATTCACAACAACCACTTAGCGTACATACGCGCGCTACGCAAGAATGTGTATGCTAGCATGTACTCTCAGTGTTTCTACATTTACTCGTACGTTCACGCGTGCGCTACATGTTGGTTGTGAATGCAGCTTTACTGTTGGGACGTTGTAACATCAGTCACAATATATGACAATATTTACTGCACATACTCTGGTACTGATATCTCAGCTTCATATAGGAACCAAACATGTCGACTCGCATTGCCTAAAATATATACAACACTTAACAAGAAAGTAAGTAAAGGAAATAAAACTCGCGAGTTAAATTTCTTGTACGTAAGTATTTACTGTCGTGTGAACATTTAAGAACTAGTCATTGGCTGACATTCACTGGAGCAACAGGCAATGAACTAATAGATGGGACCTGTTCATATTGGACAAAACTAGGAATAATTTGGCTTATAGGGGTGTGTTAGACAATTTTATTGTATTTTCGGTTTTTAAGCCATAACACTTATTAAAATTATATTATCAAAATTTTCTCTTCGACAAAGCATAGAATATATTCTTGGTAAACTGCTAGACGTTATTAATAATTTAATCACTCATTAATTTGTCATGCAGAATCATTGCAAGAGAATTACAGGTTAACTTTCAAAAAGTCTTATGTAATGATTTTACATGACAAATTAATGAAATATTCTATTACTATTTATGTCAAGCAGTTTATTTTTAAAACTCAATTTGAATAAATGTTATGACTCATAAATTCAAAATTCAATTAAATTGTCTAACACTCCCCCTTATGAACAAAATAAATGGCTCATAGAGTAATAAACAAGTTGTGTAAAGATCACTGCCAGGAAACATTAATTCATTCGCCTGGAGTGATAACAGAAAATCACAAATAAGAAAATAGGATAATTGAACCAGGAATCCAGGATGGACACTCCCAAGTACAAATTCAGTTCTGTGTGTATTCACCTCCTCCTCGATAACTTCTGTGTGGTTTAGTTTGTTAGTAGCATCGTGGTGAATGCCGCTCTGCATCGCAAATTCGTAACATTACGATTGTACCATATACTGTCCAAATCTTACACTTATCATTAATAGTAGTTTCCAATAAACAGGATGATTTTGGTTCCATAGTTTTCGTACATGCGAATGTGAAAGTATCGATTTGATAATTTTCGCACTTAGCTAAAGAAAACACTATTGAAACCAAACTACAGTAATGAAATTATACATAGTAAAAATAAATGTATTAAGATACAAAATTCCACCTTTATTATTTTACGTTATATTCTGATTAAAACAGGTCATTAAAGAAATGGGAAACATTTCAGGTACATTAAATTATTTGTTTAATATAAATAATTGTTACGTGAAATGACCAATGTGTTTTCCTGTAGTTAAATACATTTAATTTCACCATAAAGTAATTAATTCGTATCGTTTGAAAAGAAGAACAAATAAATATTTTTTAACTATAGGAGATTATACTAGTAATGAAATGTGTAAGAATTGCACAGATATAAAACTGCGAATTTTTCGGCGCTGACCAGTACTAAGCAGTTTCGCATTTATTGGATCTAAATTGCCATGAAGTTGACCGGAAAGTGTAGTTCAAAGATATTACAAGCACGATTCACACTTAAACATTACTAAAACGTGTTTACACATAAATTATAACAACCAACCTCAAATGAGACGACTTGTTGCTCATCGTACCAATCAGAAGACAAAAATTCTATATCAGTTAAGATTGTAAAAGTTGTAAGTTCTTTAACAAAAATATCAAAAAATATTTAGATCGCAACACGTTAATATATTAGTGTTCTATGTTTTACGTTAATTTTCTCTCGGTAAGAGTTTGTTTTGCGGCTAATGTGTGATGAAGGAAGTTCATTAGGTTTTTTTATGTATTCGAATTCTATTAAACACATTATTGATTTAAATGCATTCTTCGATATTACATTGTGTCAACGAACAAATTGTGTTCCTCCCCACCCCTTGTCAAGGAATATTTCCTCGCATTCAATGGTTTTCAAGATAAAGATATATTGATTACATTAAGTGCGATTGCATTTCATCAGGCCTGTTGTAATAAAAGCAATACATTTTGTGTATAGCATTTTTTTCCAACAGGGACAATTTAGTGAAAAAATGTGATGTTAAGTATCATTAAAAAATGTGACGTTATGTAGCATTAGGTCAAATGCATCGATAACATTTGTGTACGGTGAAAAATATACAAACTTTGCTTCCGAGAAATTTCACACTGATAACTTCAGTTTCACATTCTTGTGGCTTAATAGTCGTAGTAAAATAAGAAAACAAATTATTTGTGTGACAATTTCTCAGTTGTTGCTATGATATGGTAATTCTGACACTATTAACAAAAATACTCTCCTACATCAGTACCGAGCGAGGTGGAGCAAAATTAACACTTTGAATTCGCAGTTGGGAAGACCCCGAGTTAAATTTCCAACTTTAGTAATCCTGATTTAAGTTCTTCAGGGTCTACCGAAATTCATACAGAGGAATTCTTGAATAGTTTTTTTAGCAAAGACCACGGCCGATTAATCTCCCAGTTCCTGTCCTTGTGTGAAGTTGTGTGTAAGCGTCTCTACTGACATCCCTAAATGACGGGGCGTAAAGCCCACTCATTCATTAATTCAGTCTTTCCTGTAGCAAATTATGAATGTAAAAATGTTTCAATGTAGTAAAACAAATGGGTAGGAAATATGTAACCCTTCTCTGCAGTCGATGTAGTGGGACCGATGTAACCAAGACTCCGAAATTAACAGTTGATACACTCCAACTAGCAGGAGCTAATAATTTTTTGACAATGGATGCGTGGTGCGTACTTACTTAGCTGTAACAAAGGGAAAGTTGGAACACAGTTCGTCTAGTAACCTGTCCCACAACTCAGCAAAAACTACTCTGGCCTACAAATAAAATGTTCTTTAAAATTTGTGTTTTATTATTATACATAATCAACAAAGGAACATATTGCAACTGTAACAACTTCTTTATAACTGGTTGAAGAACAAGTTAGCTCCCAATTTTTCCTTTGAATATAATCCTGAAAGTTGGTAGCAAAATTTTGAATATTAGGTTAATTCTTGAATAATTTATAAACTTATGTGTTCTTGTGACATAGCAATCGCCCTTCAGTCGCAGTGTCATTGCTAATGGTCCAGCACTGTGAGTTTTTATTTTCTTATTTTATTGTAAGACGACAGACTACCCATGTTTTCCGTTCCAGTATTTACAACAAACGACTGGGAAGGTATAAATGGGTGGTCACGTGTACGTAGCACGCTTAGAAATAATACCAGTTTAAAAACATGTTACGGTATTGCAACCTTACTTTAATGTTAATTTGTCTGGAAACTTTTAGAATGGGAGAGAATGACTTAGAGCAGAATCGTGCACGTGAGCCTTTGCAGTAACGTCATCACAGAAATCCAACCGAGACAAAACAAACAAGGAAAAATAGCCAAGACCAGTTTTAGTCAAGGCAGAAATATAAAATAAAGACACGTAATAAATTCTACGGGGAATGATGTCAGATAAATAAAATAAAAAAATATTTAAATACAAATACAACCAGTAATTAGATTCAAAACTAAATAACAAGGACAACAGGAAAGTTTCAGAACAGCAAAATAAAGACAGCACAGATAATTTCCGCGATGAAGATAATATAACAGAGAATACTGAATGACAACAATGTGAACTACATAGACGCAATAAAAGAATAAACATAGAAGACGACTCATAAAAACACAGAGAAGGCATTTTTGACAAGCGTGTGACGACGTGTTTGGAGCTGACTTCTCGCGTTTTCAGGTCAACTGTGTTTCTGTGTCGTCTTCCTTGTATCGTCTGTGTAATCCTTGTTGTTTCCAACCAGTCTTGTACGTTACCTGGTTAAGTCCAAGTACGTGTGCGTGCTGTTTAATTGTTTAGTCCTTAGCTCATTTAGTTGTGCTAGTTATTCTGTTTGGTGTTTCCATTTTCCTTCAATTTTTAATTATTCATTGCAATGGTCTGAAACAATTACTCTGGAGCACGGTCGAAGAAGAACAGGTCTGGACACTCGCCTGGATATTTGACCCCCTTGTTGTTTGGCTGTAGTTCACCAAGTTACCGAGAATATTGTGTTTTATTGGCGCTGATGTTACGGCGGTCGGACTAAACTCCGCCCACTTCCTTTCCGCTAAGATAAACAATTTATCAAAACGTATTTTTTATCAATTTATGAAATGCTTTCTTCGC
>PNEQ01088479.1:0-43990 GCA_003012365.1 Medauroidea extradentata | reverse complement strand
GAATGATCCTGGCTTACACAATGCCCACCTCGTTCTGGAGAAGACTGGCGAGGTGAGGCCCTCTTCGAATGATCCTGGCTTACACAATGCCCACCTCGTTCTGGAGAAGGCTGGCGAGGCGAGGTCCTCTTGGAATGATCCTGGCTTACACAATGCCCACCTCGTTCTGGAGAAGGCTGTCGAGGCGAGGCCCTCTTCGAATGATCCTGGCTTACACAATGCCCACCTCGTTCTAGAGAAGACTGGCGAGGTTAGGCCCTCTTCGAATGATCCTGACTTACACAATGCCCACCTCGTTCTGGAGAAGAGTGGCGAGGTGAGGCCCTCTTGAATTATCCTAGTTTACACTCAATTTGTAAACTGCTGAATCTTCTTTACTTGAGTAGGATCTGATGACTGCAGTCGCCTGTCTTTTGTTGAACTTTCTTGATGTTCTTCAAATCTAATTTCACCAACACACTGCCTACATTTTAGCACTTGTTTTTCATTTACCTTTGTTATCTCCGCTATCCTTAATATTCTAACTGCATCTTGCAGGCTAACATCACCTTTTTCAAGCAACTTCCTTTTATTTTCCTCATCAAAGATCCCTAAAACTACTTTATCACGCAGAAGCTCTTCATTACACTTAAATTCACAATCTCGTGCGAGACATTTTACATCAGTCAAAAACTAGTCAATCGACTCACCTGGTTGCCGAAAACGTGAATAAAAATTAATCTTGCTTAAACAATACTCGTTCGGATTACAATAATCCCAAAACTGTTTAACAACACATTGAAGAGTCTTTTCCTTGACACTAAAGTCAAATGTATTGTACACTGTTATAGCTTCTTCACCGATCAAATTCAACAAGATGTCGATCTTCCTTGCTATTGTGGCATTTTCATATGCATTAGCCGCAAAGTAAATTTCAAAAGTTTAATAAAACTTGTTCCAATTCTCGGCAAGATTTCCTGCATGTTTCAATTTTCAGGCACATTGAAACTACTAATGATGCACAACTAAAATAGTTCATTCCCAGTCAGTACAAACTATCCTCAACATACGGACTGCACCATGTTGTATAACATAAGTCCAGGTTAAATACAAGTTGCTTTTATTGTCACTCGACATGTTGCTTGCTCTACATCCAGACCAGAACAACCTTGATCCACAGATGTTCTACCATCATCATATGTACTACCAACCTAATTATATTATACTCATAGAACATACTACAAACACTAATAAAGTTTTTCATTTTATTTTTGGAAATTGACGCCTAAGGAGTGAAAACTGTAATAAATGTGCTGGCGATGAATCGTCGATATTGCTATAACTGGACAGGCTACATTCAGAATTTTTATTTATTGGAGACACTATGAAAACAGACAGGTATAAAGAATGTTCAGGAATTTTCGACGAGTAAAGGGGTGAGAAGACATTAAATGGAATTTCTATCAGTAAATATTCCCCAACCAAATATATGTGTGTGTATGTGTGTGTGTGTATATATATATATATATATATATATATATATATATATATATATATATATATATATATATATATATATATGGTTTGCGCTAGAAAATGATGGTCATGTAAATATCCGAAATATAATTTCTGTAATTTTACAAATGTTAACCCTAAGAGGTGCAAACGGGAAGATATGCTACTTATTAAATGAATATTCGTATGCAATCAAGAATAGATATTAAGACTTTTTTTAATTCGATCCCGCCTAAGGGGCCGCGGTGGCTGACGGATCAGACCTCTCGCCTCCCGCCAAGGCGATCCGGATTCGGTTCCCGGCGGGGTCGGTCCCTGGATTTTCGTATGTGGGAATCGTGCTTTACAATGCCACTGGTCGGCGGGTTTTCTCGGGGATATCCCGTTTCCCCGGCCTTATCATTCCCGCGCTGCCCCATACTCACCTCATGTCATCCTACACCAGCGCTGAAGTCCTCGATGTTAGGTGCTGACCAAAATCTCTTCACTCACTCACTCGAACTTGCCTATGGCTTGAAAGATGTGAAATTATTTTTTCTCCATGAGTCTCGAACTAGTTGAGATATCGAAGGGATCATTTATTCGGTAAAATGTACACGTAAATACTAAAAATTCTAGTTCAGGATTTTTGAAAATTCAACCCCAAAGAAGTTAAAGAATTTTGTGAAATGTGCTTTCAGATAATCATCTTTGAGCCATTATACCCCGAAGCCAATAGTTTATCGTCAAGGTTTTCTTTTCAATTTGAAAGCCATACAAAAGTAAAAAAAAAAAATGATAGTATTTTGAAATTCGACCACTAATGAAGTTAAATGACGCTAAACATCACTTATATCAATTGTCGACACATCAATAGTGATCCAGTCGAGTGTCGATATGATGACTGCAGCTTACGTAAATAACTAGTAATAATGTTAGGATTTTTTAAAATTTATACACCTTATTAAGTAGTAAAGGGTTAAAATAAATTGTCCAAGATGTCATCATTGTAACTAGAAACCGGCAAGATATCGTCGAAATTTTACTCAAATTAGATTAATACACAAATGTATAAAAATAGTTTCTGGAGTTTTCAAAGTTCGACACTTAAAAGAAGTAAAAATTGTTTTCGATAAAACTTTGATATCTGCCGAACCGGGATTTGTCAGTGAGAATACTGCCTATGTACGCAAATATTTCGTAGTTTATTTCAGGATTTATTTAAAATTTACGAACTTACGGAGGGGAAGATGTAGGGTTACATAAAAAGTCCTTACTATATCTTACTTCTGTAGAAACATCAATGTGATTTTTAACTTGGTAGGTAGTATCACATAAATTTAAAAAAAAAAAAAACTTTAAATTTTGAACATCAACTTTTATGGATATCGTAAAAAGTGTTCTCGCGAAATACGAAATATATCGTACAAAATAACTTTTGAAAACAAATAAATGTAGCAAATCTTTCAGATTCACATACATTCCTTGAAATTTCTCCAACGTTTGAAAATACTAATAACAAAGGGAAAAAATCGTGTATACAGTTCAAATCAGAGAGCGATTAAATATGGATATTGAGAGGTACAGCGCAAAATTTGTGTCTGCGCTGTATCGAGTAGGTATTAAATATGCACAAGTCGATGTGCAAGTTGTCTCGTGACAGACGCAAGATGTCTAGATATCTGCGACCAACTAATTGCTTGACGCTAATCCTCCAGCATCGTCCGGCGCATGAGCGTTGGAAACATTTCGTGTGTGTGTAAATTGAATCCACAGAAAAGTTGGATATCTTAAAACTTTATATTTCCTTCTATGGCAGTAAATTAAATGGAATCCGGAATTTGCAAAATGTACCAAGTCCACTTCTTGAGAAAATTCAGATTATACGAGATTTTGTCTCTCCAGCGCATTTTCTTGGCAGTCAGCAACAAAAGAAACCAAGTGCTATACAAGAAATACGTTAAACAGACTAGTAAATATATGTGGAACTTGCAAAGGGTACCAAGTCCTGGACTTGATTCTTTTGTTAATGACAAATGATATGGACATTACAAGGGCATTGTGATTTTATACTTTTAAAATGCTGTTACTACCAGTTCGTTTACAAATCTGATATGACAGAAGTTGTTGAAGTACATGGACAGCTCCATACCTTTAATCTTCAGCTCCCAGGACAGTTGAGACTCGTTGTAATGCTTACGGAAATAGAACTGTACCAATTAAAAAATAAAAACTTGAAGACATTCGCGATATGTTGCAGTTCATGATGAAGCAGTCACATTCTACGATAATATAATACATAGGCCTGCCACAGTCCATGAATGTGCCAACAGTGCATTATTTTGTTTATGACTTACATTATTGTCTTTGAAGATTCTGTTTCCATGTTGTTCAATAGTTTCTTTACTAGCATATACCAAGGTTCCAATAATCTACACTAAGGACATTATGCTTTCTCTGATAGTGTAATACATAACATTGCTTTATGGGTATAAAGTGCTAGGTGGTGGTATGTTTTATGTATCCATGTATCATATTATTAGTTTTTCACTAGAATATACCAACATTGCACTAATATCTATTCAAGATGTAATGTTTTATGTGTCATTGTTAGAATCACGTTATTTCATTTGCAAAAGGCACCAAGTCCACTAACTTTTTTAAATTTATAAAACATAAAAAAACAAAAGCATATTTACGTAAATTATGATTCGTATTATTACACACACTCTGTACTTGCAAGTTATCCATTATTGATAACCTGTTTCATTCCCAGATCCACAATGATAGGTATTTTTGTTGTTTTCCAACAATCTGCTCGCTTGGACTTGGAACCTTTTGCAAATTCCTAATTCACTGCTGTTTACTTTTCAGCTTAGGAAGTAACGAAATAAAGTATGTGTGTCAAATTGAAATTATTTTCGCTTGCGTAGCAATTCATAATCGGCAAGAATTTCTTTACTTTCTACGGAAAAGTTTTGAGGGTAGCTTGACGCAGCACACAAGGAGCAATATGGTTGGACAACTGGTTAACAGGCTGAGATCGTTGCCAACTTGATTTTTGTATTTTGTGCCATAACCACGGCTGTAGAAGAACAGGTCTGGGCACTCGTCTGGAAACTTTATCTCCTTCTTGTTTGGCTTCAGTTCTCCAAGTTACCGAGAGTTTTGTGCGTCTTTGGAGCTGCAATAAGGGCGGTCGGGCTCAAACACCACCCACTTCACTCTCATTTTTCCAGTGTTTACATTATAAAGATAAACAATTTATCAACACATATTTTTTATCAATTTATGAATTTTTTCCTTTCGCTCGAAATCCTAAATCATGGCTCCAGCAATCTTTATTTACTTTACAATATAAACATTGGAAAAAAAGTGGGCGGAGTTTGAGTCTGTTCGCCCTGATTGCAGCGCCAAAAACGCACAACACTCTCGGTAACTTGGTAAACTGCAGCCAAATAACAAGGGGATCAAGTAAAATATATTGGCAGATAGGCGATTGTCCAGACCTGTACTTCTACGACCGAGGTAATAATTTATATTTTGGTTAAAATATGGAATATTATCCTAGCTGTAGAATAGAATACATATTCATAGCAGTTTAGATATTATGCATAGATATTTATTCGTCGTAACTGTGGTTACAAATCTAATTGCAGTTTAAAAAAAATTTTAACTTTAAAATATGCAATTAGAGCTGTAACAGTAACAGCAAACAATGACTTATGATTGTAATTTATTGGTTTGTGGACATTCGCTATTGCATATGTTTTGCTAATCAAGCTCGTGTTGAACAACACGCAAAAGGGTGAAATCCAAGAATTCAAATTTGCCGAAAATTCATAGGTAAATAGCCACAAAATTCTCTGAGACTCAACTAACCCAATAAATCAGGAAAAAGATAGAATTATACTAAAAATAAAAGAATCAACTCACATAGTCAGTAACAAAAACATCATAAGCCAACAGAGCACTGAACAGGAAAATACGCGGTTGCCTTTAATAAAAAATAAACCATGTTACACAATAAAGTAAGCTCCTGAGAGCCCAGCCAATCACACATGCTTTGCCACCATTGGCCGAGCAGCTTGGAGACCATCCAGGCTATATAAGCCCCAAATTTCTAGCGAACTTCATTCGTATCTTGGTGTTCCGATCAGCTGTGTTTCAGCCTGAAGATGGGGATAGATCGCAATCCCCGAAACGTTGCATTTTTTCATTGTTTTTAACTTGTGTTGTGTTGTCTCTCGTTTTTTGATTGTTGTTTATTGTTTTTGTATACTTCCCATCTTGTTTCATACTGGGAATCTGGTTCGATTTGTGTGCCTTTTGTGTCAGGGTGTTGCGTCGACATTCAACTAAATCCTATCTTTAGAATTCTTTGTTGGCTAACACAAAAAAAAATCTGATAGGATTCCTCTGGGATTGCCTCTTTTTTTTTTGTGTGTGTGCGTTTTGTAACGGTTGTTTTGGTTGTTTTTTTTTACTTTGACATTCAACACAAGTTTGATCAGCAAAACATGAGCAATAGTGTATGTCCACTTACAAATAATTTCTAATTGTAAACGCCTATTGCTCATTCTCAAACAGCAACGTTATTTATAACCCAAACCACTTATACAAGTGGTAGCGTAAACAAATAGCGAATATGCTTCTCATGTATGTGTTTTAGCATTAGTTAAGAACATCGAATAATAAATTACATTTCTAGCCTTATTGTTTGTATGTAGTATTGAATAATATTATGTTTGATTTTCACGTTGCGTGCACTTTATTTAATGTTTAATATGCTGAGATTATATTTTTTCATTAGTTGGGAGGACCACACTTTTAGTCTAGAGTTTCTCCTGAGACTGTTGGCACTAATTCCTATCTATTGGCATATGTTAGTTATCTACAAGGCATACCAACCTCACTGAACATATTAAATATAATATAAGGAGGATACCAGAGAGCTAGGGTATAGTACCCAGATTATATAAATGTTAGCTGGTAGCAGACAATATGTGTACCTGAAGTATGACATGAAGTGAGGCTGTATCACGGAGAAGCGCCTGGATGAGGGGGGCGGGGAGACAGGAGATCCCCGAGAAAAACAGCCTGCCAGCGACATCGTCTGGCACTATTCCCACATGCGAAAATACGGAACGGGCTTTGGCCGGGAATCGAACCCGGATCGTCTTGGAAAGAGGCGAATGGGTCCGATCACTCTGCCACCGCTCCTAGTGAACAATGTACTCAGAAAAGTCTGCAGACGAATTAAATAATTAATCTCTAAATTATACACTTCGTCGTTAAATATATAATATCAAGTTAAACTTATTATTTACTCGCTGTACTAATGCCATGTGCATTAGCAACTTTATTAGGATTATACATATTTTACGCATCACAATTTGACTTAAGACGAATGACGAAACCACGTGAATATTTTGGCAGTGCATAAGCAATTAAGTATTCATAAATACCATGTCATGAGTCACAAATCTTATCGGAAATTAAAAATTTCGTTACACATAATAATACTAACACAAAAATAATATGCTAAAGTAAATTTTACTCTCGTCATATCAAATGTCAATCACATCTAGGCCCCTTGATTAATGTTTGCAACATAAATTGTGTTAAAAGCAAGCGATTTTTTTTTTAGCAAAAACCACACCTATAAGCTAAATTGCTAACTAGCATTACAAAAAAAACTGCTTTACATAAATACATCGCTGAATTATGCACGAACTTCGTCGTTGAATATAAACGAACACTCACATCCACCACAGAATACAATCACGACATTTACAAATATTTGTATACACCACAATTTAGAACACAACGACATACGCTTATAACGATAATTTTCCTGCATAACCTATACCTACATCCTACATCTTTCTACATGGTTGAGAAGAGTATATATCACCTGTTTTGACAAGATTATCCGTGTCAGGCAGCTATACATTGAGTGACTGTACGAAGTATTGGTTGTCGTGCTGTAAGTTAACTGTGTATATTACAACTAAGCAAGCAAATAATGTGTGCTTGCAGGTGTCGTCTGCTGCCTTAGGACTTCGTGATGAACGTATTTGGCATGACACGAGAATGTGTAAGGAATGACTTAGAACTGGTGAGTATCCTTGACATATTGTTATTGAGTTACACTGTGCTGAACTAGGGGCGTGTTGAAGTGGGCGGGCCTGTTGAGATGTTTGCTTATGTGCCTAATAAGTAAGACGTGCACAACTGTTTGCATTAGAACACAAAAGATAATAACGATTTATTTATCGTCATTTAACGATTATTTATAGAGCATACTTCAAAATGGTGGAAAAACGTATGCGACTTAAAAGATAACTATGTCCTTAAACCAATTATTGACTTTGTTGTTTTCCATATTCCTGCAAGTATGCGAACTGAAATTCGAAAGTTATTTGCAATTTCATTTTCTCCTGAGGGTAATATATATTTGCCCATTTCGCTTGTGAATTGACTGCACTTTCGAGGATGCTGAAACATGGATGTTTGTAATGGAGGTTAAATGTGTTGTATCCAGGCGCGATCCTGTGTGGAGTAATAAACATTTCATCTTCTCTGTGGTCGGTAATTTTAGTTACTCTTAACGTGGCGTTTACACTCGAAATTGGTTTGAGTTCATAGATGAGAAAACTGCGCCACTGTTTCGTCTGCGTCGTCCATGTGGATGTTTTAAACAATATCGCATAAAGCATAGTGTTATGGTTCATTGGGCATATGTATATCTTCATTCATGTGAATATAGTGTAGGTATAAACTACAAGTTCGTCCTACCGTATCCACGGAGTAAGATACAAGCCAATTCCCTAAGCGTGTACTAACCTCAACAACATCCTATTTGTTAGAATTTTTTTTTAAAATATACAAACTGAGGTAAAACTTTAGAGTAGAGTGTTTATAAAGCCATTGCTGCAAAATGTAATATTATTTTTAATAGTCTGTACGTTGTAGAAAAATTGGGAAAAAAAAATTGTTGTGTACCGGGTTTTAATTGATTTTTTAGCGAGTTTGTGTTTTTTTTTTCTGTGTTAACAACTTGCCGCAGTTTCATGTATAATTCTCGCCCTTTAAATTATAAAACGGGATGCTTTTGGAAAATGGTATTGATTTTATGTGCCACTAAATTTCCCCGCATTTCTTTCAGTGACAGATATTTATTAAATTGTTTGTTTGAATTTTTTTCATGCCTATTATATGTGCCACAATGTAATAAATGTTTAGAACTTAGTCAGTTTAAGGAGCGGTAATTGTGCAATTGGCTTGACCGAAATTACGCCTACCAAAACACAAATTTTAAACATTACCGCAAGACTAAATAAACTTAATTTTTGCGTGGAAGTAGTTACTACAAACGATTTTGGTACGAAACCGCGGTAACCATTGGAAGTGTCTCGTATTGTGTGAGCTTCTTATACATTTTCTTTTTACTTTTTCCAAACATGATTATGGATTGATCTGTATATTTTAGTATAATTTTTACAATCCGAAAACTGCGAATAACTAACATAACCTAATAGTAGTTACTTTTAAAATGAAACAAAAGATTAAAGCTAGAACTAGCCAAATCCTCTGACAAGAGAAATTGTTCAGCAATTGGATATCTAAGTGGTTTTCAGAGAGGAGTTTTAGTTATAATTTCGACCTTAATAATGCCCACGTTGCATAAAATTATAGATTCAAAAAATATCGCAAAACTTTCTTAACATTAAGTGTATGTTCGTTAAACGATCCTGGACGAAAAAAAATCTTTCACGCTGTGGAAAATTTTATTCTTCATCAACTTATAAACTAACTAACAAAATAATGTTTTAGTCATTCACTGCTAGAATGGCATAGAAAATATACACGGTGTTAAAAATATTTAAACATCGACTACAACTTGTGCACCATTTTTCAGCAGTGTGTTCAGTGTAAAAGACCTTCGTTTTCGAATTCTTGTTACAATTAACATATTGTTTACAGTTTCGCAAACTGCTAGTCAAAAAGCGTGGCTTCGAAGTGAAAAGAAATCCTTAATAAATATTCAAATATCGTTGGTAATTAAAATAAGCACTAAAATATGTTTTTTAATAAACTTCCTTGTTATAATATTTTGTTAAGATATTATCTACCGAAAGTATACTGCTGCTTTGAATATGCAGAGACGGTAAAAAGTTAAAAAATAAGAGCTTGTCACTTGTTGAGTAAATTTACTACTCAATTACTAACAAAGTAATATTTAAAGGAACCTCCTAGAACGTTGATGGCCAGCTATTATAAGTGGCATGGTTATATGTGCATGCAGCACGGTGCTGATAGTAGAGAGATAGGTGGATGTTCCACTGCAATTTTCCTACACGGCACCTGCGGCAACTACCCCACACACCGAGGACTGGCTCACCGTTGATCTCCTGGAGCGAACCTGAACCCTGCTCGGGAGATTATGCCTCCCTCCGCCTACATTTCTGCCGGCTACCTCGGCTTGTGTTTGCTTTCATGTTGCGCTAATTTAGCTCCGCGGACGGCGCCATTAATAAATCCGCGAGGTCTGCATCCCGAGCCAGCTGCAGGTACCACCTTGAGCCCAACGGCGAGATGAAAGTACCCGCGGGATGCTGGGTCCAGCCACTCTTCTTAATTAATGGACTGCCGCTCGACCCACTGAGATATTTCCGTACAGCGCGCGCCTTTCTACTGCACACCATGTCATCATGCATGACAGCGTCATTATGGGACGTTTAATTGAACACAGCCTTGAAGTTTAAATAGTTATCTCTGTTGGTTCTATGCAGGAAACTACATAACGGTATAAACGAATAACATCAGAATTGATGCTCATTCAAAATATTATAATTATATATATGTACAGCTATAAAAACAGCAGACAAAACATTTCGTGAGTCTATTACGAGGCAAACGCTCATGATATTATATATTTCTTATTTTTCATGCCATTATTTTGGATCACAAAGTACCACAGTATGGCGTAGATTTGACTTAACACAGCAGCATAGTATATTGCATTTTAACAAAAAAAGTATTCATTACCTAACTAATAAGAGAAAAGAATATTTTAACACTTAATATAACAAAAATGTTTCTAATATTTTTATAAGTTTCTTGCATGTATACATCAAGGTTAATCCAAGCACAATGTCACGACTATGGTCATTACGAGATTTCCGTTATCGAAACTAATAGTAAGCATCTCAGCAATCAAACAAAACCTTAAATACGACAGGGATATTCTTGGTTGCCTGATTTAGCAGGGACATGTTTAAGAGAAAGCCAGTTGCGATGGCTTGAATCTAAACCTCCTGTTCTCCTTCTGTCATGGCCTCCGGCTAGATTATATGAATTTCTTAAACTACGCTGAGCTCAATAGCGCATTCTCCACATTTATACGCCGCTACGTTAATTCTGCATTTTGCCTTCTATGACATCGTTGCAGTTGCGCTGTACATTCACTGAACCTATAAAAACAGATGAGTTTGGAATCAACACAAGTTAGTTATTCTTATTACCACCAAGGCAATGAAACATTCAATAAATGTTATTCAGCTGTCTCTACATAAATTTATAAAAATTCATGTTGTGTATATTCTTATTTTTAAAACAAAATTACATTAATATTAATGCAATAAAATAACTAAACAATAATTTTCCAACTTTTTAATATATAATCATTTAGGAACGATTTAGTTAAACATCAGGCAAATATGCAGAATCAGTATTGCTGTCGGATATTACAACATCATGATAAAAATCTGAGTTTTCTCCGAAAATAATTTATACACATTTAATTATTGACATACAGATCATAGCTTGCTGCAGGTAGTAAAATATTTAAATTACTTCCCTTCTGAAAAAATAAAATAATATTCCTGCAAATATACATGAACCGTGATGAGTTTTGCTACAGTATTTGGTGTCCTGTAGTGTTGTATAGTTACGTCCGCGTGAACAAAGTGCTGAAGTGGGTAACCATTTATCTAAAAATGTTACTAAATTTTGTTATGCTAGAACTTAAAAATTAATAACTTAAATTACACAAACTATTTGTTATTACCACCAGCAATATGAAACTTAAACATACGTAGCCTACCTATCATTTCATGATACAAAGTATCCGAATATTTAAAAAAAAGTCACATCACTGCGGAACTGTTCTCGCAACGAAGACACACAGCATACTGACGAAAGCTGGCACTTACTTGGTTGTAGTACGGAGCGACGCCATCTTGTGTTGTTGATGGTGGTGGTGTGAGAGGGAGGCTAGTGTTGTCACTTGTCGGCTGTTTGTTGGCTCAGGTTCAGTGGGAAGTTGACTCGCTCGTACTCAACGACCTCTTCTGGTGTTGATGACAGAGGTGTGGTTGGTAGCATAGTAGCCACCACGCAATTATCTCCACAGCAGATGATAACTTGTTGGTTTTGATAGTACATGCATGGTGCATGAGCGAGTAGCCAATAAGCATTTTCATTTCAAAACTTGATATATGTACGGTAATCCTCCGTCTCGGGAGTGCAGTCAGACACCGAATAAATGACTGCTCCATATCCGTTGTGTTTGGATCGAACTGCAGCGACATCTTGGGAACAAAATGCATAAAACTACGTAACCCTGACTCATATGATCTTGGAGTACGTGATGGGTGGTATTGTTTTATGCTAGTGACCATTCCAGCCAACCTCAGTCGAGCTTCGGCAGCCCTTAGGTGAGGGTGCATTGCTACAGGTAAGCCAACAGGGGTGGGAGAGAGGACTAGAGCGAGGCAGGAGGGAGTATGCTAGTAGCATTAAGTATAGACTAGAGGAAAAGGATAGGACATAATACAAAGGCAAGGGGCAGAGAGAGGGGGTAGCACAAGGATAGGTTAGAGGGAAGGGGTATGCATAAGGCAAAGGAAGGGAGCAGAGAGAAGGGGTTGCACAAGGATAGGCTATAGGGTTATGACAGAGGGAGGTAGCAGAGAGAGTGGATATGTTTTAAGGATTGGCTAGAGAGGTATGACAGAGGGAGTGGGTATGCTGAAACATTAATGATAGGCTATAGGGGTATGACAGAGGGAGTGGGTTTGCTAAAACATTAAGGATAGGCAGGAGTATATGGGGTAGAGATAGGTTACAGTGGTATGCTACAGGACAGCAGGAGGGAGGGACTAGTACAGGCATAGGATACAGGAGAGGAAGTAGAAATCCAATCACACCACTTCTCCTCATGGCGCTTAGGCACCACTTGTATCAAAAGGTTCCCACTTCCCCACTCTTCCCCTCACTTCCCCCTCCTCATTTTTGGGGCCTAAACCCTCAGCCAATCACAGCCCTCATGGCACTTAGGTACTATTCGTACCAAAAGACCCGAAAAATCAATCCCAGCCAAGGACACACCCCTCTGACCCTCTCAGCCAATAGCAGCACCCTCTGACCCTAGGCCCTATGCTAACAAAATGCAGGAAATGCTGGTTTTGTTCCCAGTTGTACCAAACCGCTTGTACTCCCCCTACTTACCCACTACATTGCGCATGCTGAATCAACCCTACTCTACACACACACATACAATTACAACTATAGCCACTAGAACAAATGCACACCTCTGGCCGGTAACTGCGGTTTAGAGCACTGACAACGCTCGCATCACACTTTATTTCTCACAAGTTATCGCTAGATAGCGCTACATGCACCTACGAGACGTTCGCTTCCTAATGTGTCGCAACATGTTACCTTATAGCAAAAGACCTGCTAAAATATATATTCTATAATCCTGAACACATACCTTCATTACAATACAGCAAATTAATTTCCAGATGTACCACTCTTGCGTTTTTGTTTCTACGACGCAGCAAAGTCAGGTGTCTTCAGGTGCTGTCATATTATGTTCAAATATATGCGACTGTGACATCTAATTTCACTTTAGGAGAGAATGTGAACTTGTTCTAATCCCAGCTTCTATTCTATTTTCCCCTATATTTATTCTTAAAATCTCTTCACGAATTCAACGAGCTTTCTCCCTTCCCTTATTGTGGCTATTTTTTCCTTGTTGTTTCGTTCCTTGAGACTTCTTAAATTTTCGTGTTTCTGATATTACGTCTAAATTTTTTCCGGTATTTATTTCTTCTTTCTGAGATTTTTAATACCCTTAAGTCTCGTTTTGCTTCTTTGATTCACTTGGTCTTTAATTTACTTGCATTAACGATGTTGAAAATGTTCTTAGTGATATTGTTTTCATCCATACTATACAGGTGTCCATATAACAGTAGAGGTCTTTCCTAAGTAGAACTGTTATATTGTCTATGTTTTCAAAGGGTTCCGTTGTAGGTTGCCGATACAGGTTCAGGTTCAGTGTCATAGAACCGCACTGGTACAAACAACAGGACAATTGCACAAACAATAGTTGTTTTGTACAGTTGGGCGTACTAGGTACGACGTCCGCATCTAAAGGACCTGTCACACTGACAAAATATTGTTCACAACATATTAAGTTGGCAGCCGAGTAGTTGACGAATGTGGCCAACAAACTTTCCCGTCAAGTAAAGTTACTCGGATACTACCAAATATGTTTGAACACATGTCACACTGTCAAATTTTGTTACGGCTCAATTTACATAACCAGCATTTTTGGTTATAAGAATTCATACGAAATGATGGTACGCACTTCAATTTACGTGAATTCTGTGTGTAAATGATGCAGAATATATTCATTGGTATGAACCTTCAAAAAATTTGAAGACTTATAATTTTTCAGCGATATTTTATATAATTACGCTGACAGAAATGACGGGCTCCTTTGTTGTTAGCAACTAATTGTATCTGAAAAATTTTCTGCGATCTATCATTTTCTCTATTTTTATGTGTAGATTTATTAATTTTTAATTACAAAACAATCTTATTTTTAAAGTACAGAAGCAGAAAATTTCAAATAAAAACATCATATTTTTTTTTAAATTGAAAGCACTAACCACTCGTTGATCAATTGAAATTGAATTGAACTGCTTTGTCTTTAACATAAAACTATAGGAATATTTTGGTTCCAACTAACATGGTTCAGGAATGGAGGTATTGATGTTTCGTTTGCAAACTGTGTGATTGTTATTAGCTAGGCCATCCAACATCCAATACATTTTATTTTTAGAACCTGTCCAATTCTCAAATATTGGATGAAAACGAAAGCCATTAAACTTCCTACAACAATTATGCCAGGGATAGCGAATTTTTTGTGACATCACTACAATCCGAATTTATTTTACGAATTAATTTTAAAAATTTGCGTAAAGACTTGGACAGTGAGATGCGATGGGCTAAATGTTGAATGCATTAGGAAATTCGTTACCACAATATTTTGTTTTTATAATGATGGTCTCTAAAATTATATTTCATTTAAGTAGATTCCGATAAAACTTAACTTAGATTTTGAAAAATTACAAATAAAACATGGATTTCATTCAAAGCCGTTCCAAGTTCCACAAGAGTTTTTTTACGTATGCGAACACACGGAGTAATGTTATTTAAGACCGGTAAAATACAAAAGTCGTAATAAACAGATACAGGACTTGATATACGGTTTTTACCCTATTTTCTGGGTCAGAGGATTTGTGCCAATGTCAACATAACAAATACTCAAGTAGTGAAGTGCATATTTCCTGTCATTGTGATCAGACCGCTCCTCTCTCAACTTGGCGATCACCGGCTTGGGCGGTTCCCGGATCTTCACATGTGGAAATCGTACCAGACTATGTCGCTGGCCGGCGGGTTTTCTCGGGGATCTCCCGTTTCCCTCGCACCGTCATTTTGTTGCTTCTCCATCGTACGGCCTCATTTCATGTCATCCTTCAAAGTACTTAGATTGCCTACGTGCTCCCATTTATAAAATCTGCGTTCCAACAGGGAATTTTTTTTAGACGTTTTGGTTAACGTTTTTAATTTGACACAATCCATCTCATTTGTTCATGCAGCACAGTGGTAGGTCATATGTGCTAGAAAGAAATATTTAAGCGAAATCCAACCAATATCTTTTGCTGCAGTTGTAAAGATGGAATGAACTTACTGCTCTCCCTCATGGGCTAGATACTCAATAAAGACAAGGAATATTTTCAACAAGTCGACAAGCACATTCATCCATGCAATAATAATAATAATAATAATAATAATAATAATAATGATAATAGAGCTACGCAGGTTTGTACAAAAGTTATACTACAAAGGTAAACGCCATTAAGGGTTGACATGCTCAATTTAGAAACTTAACAATGAAATTTAACATGACTGCGGTAAGAAAATAGCAGGTGCTACATACAGATGGTTGTCCTACTTGCTAGTATAAATGTATGATTTTCAACTGAAGGGGATAAAATTGTACTAGTTGTACTGGTTACATACTATTAATTATTTAATATGTGGTTGAAGTGAAAGTTTTGGAAAGCGAATATGAAATATTTTTATTGTACATAATACTGCTTCCTTTTTGATAGTGTTAACATACACAGGAGACATTTGTTGTGTAT
Source organism: Medauroidea extradentata (assembly GCA_003012365.1). NCBI lineage: Eukaryota > Metazoa > Arthropoda > Insecta > Phasmatodea > Phasmatidae > Medauroidea > Medauroidea extradentata. Next base: position 28,010 of record PNEQ01088479.1, on the reverse strand, counting down.
ATTTTATTTAGTTTGAATATTTTTTAAACAAATGTTACAAGGTTTACATCACTTTCTGTACATGTTAAACATAGTTTCCTCAGGATATTGAAATAGACCAAAGAATCCGTTAAGTTGTTTAAGCATGCCCAAAAAACCCTATATAAGGTTCAATTGTCAGTATTTTTAAGTGTAATAATTTAAACGTATTTTCAATTTTAATTTTATGATAAGTGGGTTACCGTCTCGTCGTCAGCTAGGATATCAGAGACGCTGTAACATAACTCGGTGCAGTGAGAATAGCTGGGAGAAGACTCAGCCAAGATCTTTGCTAAGGAACAGCAATAGTCTATAGAGATTTCGAGAAACCATGGGAAACCGTTACCAAGATGCCCGGAACAGGGGCTCGAACCTGAGCCCTCCAGAATGTAAATCCAACGGATTACAACTGCGCCACCATGTTCGGTTTTAATTTTAATATATACTAAATTACCGATTGATACCGATAATTGAGATAAATAAATAAATTTTAAGATTCTAACAAAAAATTAACTGAAATGGTCAGCGCGTTCTAATACGAATTTAAATTATTTATTATTAATAGTAAATCTAAAAATTAATGTTATTCGTTGACGAAAATGTTGTGTTCAAACAATTTTTATCACAGTTAAAATTACAATGCGACACTGTAAAATGTTATCAATTATAGCCGTAACCACTTAGCGTCTACGTGTTATTTTAACAAAATATCAGCATTCAGTAACAAGCAACGTGCTGTACGAGATTCTTCCTTATTGCCGCATTGTCCTGGTCGCCATACACCAGTTTTTTTAATAAAACTTCCAGTGTGAATGGGTTACCTTTATAGTTCAGAAAAGTGTTTGTAATTATAAAAGAAGGTTGCACAGATGCAGCAAGATAACAAATATTGGTAGGAATGTACAGTTTTCAGCTCAAAGAAGCAAGGTCTTTTATTTTCTAACTTTTAAGACATCGTTCATTATACTAAACGAGCTCGTAATTTAAATAAGCTTGTGTTCATGACGCAAGGTAGCTGACAGTTTTTCTGTACGAAACAAAATAAAGTGAGGATACCTGCTACCTGCCGTGAGCTTCGCTACTCTCAGATAATGACGCGATGCTCAAGTTTCAAGTCATCTCTACATCTGTCTCTTCTCGCGAAGATCACAACAGAACGTTTCTTCAATAAAATACAGTATACAAATAGCCGTAGCGTTAATGTTGTCATTTATGTACTCAGAAAGGGTGATAATTACAGTAACCACAAGCGAGGAATAACTGAGAGTAACTATAACTTCAAGAATATCAAGAAGTTACCAGCATAACTGATAAACCAACGTTCCTCAATAAGGGTGCCAATTAACCCTGAAAATGAAATTCGTTCACGTTCATCTAAGAATATTTAATAATGTTATTAATTTATATAAATGATAAACGCAATATACAAAAATGCAGCTTGCTAAGTGACATTAGCGTAACCAGATTGATTAAATAGTGAAACAAATTTCTCAAATATCTTTCTATCACAGAAATAAAAGGATGAACGAAATACACAAATGTGCAATCAACTAATTAAGCAGAATATGCGTGCAAAGATAAATGAACTTGGGAAACGTGTTTCCTCGCGTATGTCACATTATGCTAAATTTAAAAATGCCCACCATAGTTAAATTATGAACACATTATTACGTAAATACACATAAGTAAAGTCAGTATGCCTAGTAGTACGTGTGTACTAAGTCCAATAAAATTAAAAATAATATATACATATATATATATATATATATATATATATTCTCAGATACGTAAAATTATAATAAATATAAAAATTACTACTGTCAAAAAATTATCAACATATATTGAACGAAAAACGCAATTAAAAGTCACGTCAAATTTCCAAGCTGTGTATGCGAACCAAGATTAAAAGAAATTTTAAAAAAATAATCTCACTTATGTCAAATTAAAAAATTTAAGCGAAAGAAGTATAAACACAGCATGAATAAACTATACGAATGTCAAGTCAACATTTTAATTAGTATATGGCTACATAATATCATACAATTGTGAATAACATTTTCTAAAATATTAATACCACGATAAAAGTAGAAAAATGACCACCGCTTTAAAAATTTGAACACAGGATGAACGAAACACACACATGTCAAGTCAGCTTGTATGTAGTACACGTGTATCAAGTTTGATATAATTCTAAATTATCGTTCCTAGCTTGATCTAAAAAGAACTAAAATGGCCGAATTAAAAAAAAAGTAACCGGGCGTAAACGAAACATATAAATGTAAAGTCAGGTTACTAAGTACTAGACGTGTTCGAAATGTGATGAAATTCGGTCCACTGGTTCAAACGTTTATAAGGGAAGGGGGGGGGGGCATACGTACACATACGCCTACACGTGTTTACGACCTAACTATAGGTCTGTAATCTTTGGGAAGTTTCCGACAACATGGATAACAACGTAATAACAGTTGTTCTGATGACATCAAATGTTGCAAGCCACCTTCAGAATTTTTAACCTGAAAACTAAAAACCATTGTGAATTTTTCACATCTTACAGAACGTAACATCTTTGGACCCAATAAAATCAGTATGTATACAAATGAACACTGACTGACTAGCAGACAGACTGACATATCAAACTGCAGCCCAAACCATTGGACTTATAATATTGACAGTTTTTGTGTGCCTTCCCCTCAGGTAATAGGCGAGCGCGAAGGAGGGATTTTTCGAAATTCGACCTTTATTAGGATGAAAGGTGTGAAATCTATTTCCGATAAACGTCGATAGAGTTGGAACACGTCGGCCTATCATCTTGATATTTACATTAATAGGACATACATAATAATGCATAGTAGTCAATATGAGGATTTTTCGAAGTTCATCATTTAAGGGGGTGAAAAGACCTTAAATGTGTTTCCGATCAACTAATGATATCTGTTGAATCCTTCGGGAAACAGTGTTGGTTTCACTTCAAAATGTTACTTACGGAAATACCCAAAAAGCAATTTTACTATTATTTGAAATTTAACCCCCAAACAGTAAAAAGGGCAAAATGTTTTTTTTATGAATTGTCTATATCAAAGAAACTAAATTGACTATTGCCGTAAATTTTACTTCGATTGGTTACGTATACAAATGTTTATGACAGTACTCCGAGATGTTTCGAAATTCTTTAATTAAGATGGTGAAATTACGTGAAATGCATGTTTTCCGATTATTCCTCTATATCTATCGAACCAATCTAGATATCGAAGTTCTCATTGCTTAAGATTGATGCTTATGTAAATATCTAAATACCATTTAAATATATTTTCTGAATTCGGAACCAAAGGTAAAAAACTGGTAAAATATGTTTCCGATTCACAATCGATATTATATCGACAACAATTTTTTTTTTATATAGCAACGTGATTTTTGTTTAAGATTGATGCTTACTCAAATACCTGAAAAGTAATTTCAGGAGTTTTCGAAATTCGCCACCTAAGGAGGTGAAATGTGGTGAAATGTGTTTTCAATTAATCGTCGTTATATCTTGAGCCCAGCGGGCTATTGTCGTGTTTTCACGTCCACGAGACACCAATCAAGTATTATAAAACGTGATTCAAGGGTTTCTCGAAATATACTCTCTTAGGAGGTGAAAAAAACCTGTAATGTATTTTAGATAAACCTCGATATCTATCTGCAGTACCCGTTGAGATATACAGCTAATTTTTGCTTCAGGATGATGATTACATAAATGGTCGTAAAATAATTTTAAGATATTTCGAAATTCAAATTCTCAGTACTTTGCAGGGGTCATGTGTGTTTTTTAGTGAATGATCGATTTTGATTTGACTGAACGGGCAACTGTCGTGACTTGTGCTTCAATTTGATACTTATATAAATGTCTAAGATGTAAAATTAAAATATTTCAAAATTCGACACCGAAAAGGGTGAAAAAAGCACATAATTTGTTTTCCATTAACCCATGATATCTATATAGCCAAGAGAGATACTGAGGTGTTGTTCTCGCTAGAGTGATGCTTACGTAAGTATTAAAAATAATATATGTAAATTTTTTTACTTTACAAGATAACTTGATTATCAAGAATAAATCTAAGTTTGTAAACTTTCAGGTCAGACGACCCGAAAAGCAAGTACGACCAGTGAGAAATAAATTATATAGATGTTTCACTCTACAGTAACCTATCGAGACGTTGTGTAGCATAACCTCTATAAGTGCAGGACATGAAAATTATATTTTTTTAATTAAATTTGTTTTCATGAATTATTTCGACGTTACATGACACAATTGTTTGTATCATATCTACATTCGGGAGGTTCTGGGCTCGAATTCCGTCAAAATCTGCGTGCGAACTTTCGTTTTGACACATAAAAACTGCAAGGCAGGTCGAATTAGTGTAATTTTCATGTAGTCGTTTAAAAGAGGTATAACGGATTATGCAGTTCACGTTCCACTTAGGTTCCTCGACAACATCAGCTCACATATATCATCTCACTAAACTCAAGATTGGTGCACCAAATACGTTTCCGCGAAACCTTTTCCCACAAAAACTTTCTAATGGCAATAAACTTTATGTGAATACTTTTAAAATATGTATTTGAGGGCACTGTCAACAATGATTGTTTACAAAGTGTATCAGATGTTTTTCTTTCGATTAACCTGTTACATTTAAGAGTTTATAACTATCCCACAACGTCAACTATGCAGTGCTATAAATAAGTCTCAGGTGAAATTTCTATTAGTGGCAGGGGCAAACTTAATGGTAAGATTTAGTTAGGTCGTACTATATATACTCTACCCATTCCAAGATTGCAGCTTGCGTCACTCCGCCTGTTCCCGCGCTGGAACGACATTGGCTGTGCAACAAACCGCCGCACCACCTCCGCGTGTCTCGCGAGCTATCGACTGGCGACAAGTGGAGAAACGGAATCGCGCCTCGCTGTGGAGGAAATGGACGTGGCGTCGTCTCGTCAGTCGTAGTTAATTCATCCCGTGCACATATAGTATCCCATGCGCACAGGGCGATATTATATTACTGAGGATTAAAAAAGCAACTAAATGATAAAATTACCAATCCCGAACTAAAACATAGAAATTTAGCATAGGACGTATTTCCTGTCGCAACGACACTGTTAACTAACCAGCCAACCAATGATCGAGAGCTCAGCTGTGACAGTGTTTATTTCTGCTGCAACCTTGGAATGGATACAGTATAGGCAATTTAAAGGTCCCGCAAAATGTTCAGCTAAACTCCCACAGAGAGCAGCACTGTCGCATGTTTTATGGTGCTATCAGTCAAGGAGGATTATGTCTGCCGCTGTGTCTGGTGTGGTTCTGGGGACACTTGTGAAAGGTCTTGGAGAAGAGGGTGGGGACAGAGGGCTGCGAAGGATCCTTGCCTCTTATTACCTGCAATTCGGCTGAAACTCAAGGCGTTGACATGATTGAAAGGGGAGGGGTGAGATATGGGATCGTGTTTCACTATTCCGAAAGGATTTCCATTGTTTATTACGCTCTTCGTGCTGTGATATTATAGGTAATATTACGTAATTAATCCAGTATTTGTAAATAGCAGAATGCAAATTATCGACTATATGTGGTCACTAGTAAAATTTTATTTCGATTTTTGGTCGTATTTCGGAATACGATCGAGTCAAGTCATGGCCACAGACGGTTGTTTTTTAATACACTACCTGATCGTTTTATCATAGCAGGAGAGTAATTTTATTCCATAAAGTTTGAGTAATTTGCTACAGTAAAAAAATCCAACGAATTTTCAGAAAAGCTTACGAAAATGTTCTGCTGAACTAATGAGAACAAAAAAATTTACAGTATCTAACATTTGACCCATCAACCACACTTATTCAGGACAAAATTTGAAATATATTGGAAAATCAGTATACCATTAGTCAACATAATCGTATTACAAGCGAATTTACATTACTTTAATAATTTTGAAGACGAAAAGATACAAATAGATTTGAAATACTCACTTAACAACAGTAAAATTGGCTACTAATTGAACTTGAACATGAATTATGGCAGGAAAAGATTATTTATCATTCTCATTTCTGTATATTACCTTGATAAAGACTACATCGATAGTACCTCTTCTAAACTGAAATCCTGTACATGTCAATGGCGAGTGTGGCACAGCAGTAGGCTACCGTTTCCGAAATATTTGATGACACGTTTTGGATAGATTATGAGCGTAGTGGTGATAAAAACAAAAATAGCTGTTGGAGTGTCAGAGATAAAATACGAAATTTTTGTCTAAATTGATTAACTTCGCCCTCCCCCTCCCTTTTCTTGTCTCCACCTGTCGTTTACACGTACACGTGCGCACGCGCAGCATTATATTTCATTTACTGTTAAAGCAATTACGATAGATGTGTTGTTCGAAGAACTTAAATATTACAAAAAATGTGGCCTATCTTACCTACGATATTATAAGTTAACAATGTACCGAAAGTCGAAACCATTAAATGATTCCCAACTCTGATTAACAACATATATCCACATCTCTATGTATATAAAAGTAAAATTTAATATCTTAAGTAACCCCCGAAATAAATAACTCTAAACTTTAAAAATATAAAATTTCTCTCTTTGCCTTTTAACTTCATCGAAAGTACCTATTAATATTTAGATGATGAGCGTCGTTATGTTAGGGGACCGCTATGTGAAGAAGTATAATTAGTTATACATAGGTAGAAAAATAGAATATACCCACTAGTTTCAAATTGTACGTATGAACTTAGTTTTATGAATGAATTTATCTTACAAGGTATATTAAGTTCATGCAGTGTTTTGATATTTTACCAATTATATAAGAGGCGTTCGCTTGATAGCCGCGCGCGATGTGCGGTATGAGGCAAGAGAGGTGGGGACGTCACAGAATGTGACGACCTGAACGGGCAGACACGTCAGGGCAGATGTCATTGACGGTTGTGTCTATTTTGAAAATTTTTCATATTAAATTAATTAAGACTGAAAACTGATCTTGTTTATTTGTTACATGCCAACATTGCTTACATAAGTCGTCGTGTAATCCGTACTTTATCATTATCAATATTCTTTTTATTTGTATTAAATTTTTTTGTTCTATTTAATTAGCGGTCCCCCAATGTGACGGCACTCATTATCAAAATATTAATAGGTACTTTTAATGAAGTTAAAATGGCAAGAGAGAATGTAATTATTAATATTTTTAAGAGTTTTTTTGTGTCAGGAGTTACTTAAAATGTTTAAATTTACCTTTTTTTTTAATTTTTTTAATTACTCGCAGACACTAAATATTATTAAACATTTTGGTAGTGCAACAGTGCATGTTCTGAATTTTAATATGTGTTAATTTTTATTTGTACTTAAGTTGTTTTCTTTAATACTTTTTGTACTACCAAAATCTTTAGTAATGTTTAAGAGTCCATAAATTACAAGGAACCACCGTAGACAAGGCTATCGTTTATTTGGGAAGAAGAACTTTTGCAAAAGGCCAAGCCTACGTGTTCTTTAAGTCGTGTAAGAAATTTGCAGGGTGTTGCAATTTATGAACTTAATCAAAGAAAGTTATTTAAAATCTTAAAAACAAATCTGCTTTAGTTGTACTGCAAAGATTACGAAACGCATTACCGTAACTATTAAATATCTTAGGAGTCATCGTTTACAGCGAAAATGACAACAATGAGTGTGAAACTGAATTCAGTGCGTCGTTACTAAGCAACGCTTCCTGGAATAAGTAGTTAAAAACTAAAAATTAGCTTTTTAGCAACATCAACATGGCGGTTCATGTAATTGCCGTGCGAAACAGACTACTCATTTTATTTAAGTTTTTCTGAAGTTACACAGATGTAAAGAAAGAAAATATGGCACCGCTGTTCATTAAATCATACATACTTTTAAATGAAATTTGATTTTAAAAATTTAAATTTTCCTTATATACGTATCAGTGCAGTTGTAATTAACTGGGAAAAAAGTAATTAGCAATTTGACGCACAGTAAACTTTAATTATGTGTTTTATAACTTCATTTTCATAATCATCGTCTGCAACGTAAGATAAATAATTAGATATATAGGATGCCTTACTAGGAGAAAAAATTTTTTGCAGATTTTTCTTGTGTGAATAAATCATTGCAATTAAATATATTCTAGTAATGATATATTTTAAAGCATATACAGAGCATTTAACTGAATAATTATAATCTGAAGATGTATCTGTTTTGTGTAAGGAAGATACAGATCCAACAAAAATTAAACATTTGTTATGCTTGGTTTTACACGCATATACCGTATGTTCTTTTTACGAAAGTTAAACTATTTAATAGGTTTAAACTGCTATCATGGTAATATTTTCTGCATTTTGATTACTCGAATAAATAACTTGTCAGTTTCATTTATTTATAGTGTTACTAAACCTCCTTCCCAATCCCAAGCCCATATTTATTTACAGGTACGATACATAATCTTGTATACGTATGTTTGAGAAGTGGTGTCAGCGTACACAGGTCATGGCATGTCTTGGGATGTCTTGTAAAAACTAAAAGAAATCACGCTGTCCACAGACTTCGTCCCTTGGCGTGCGCCAGGCCAAGGTACCAGCTGTTCAAGGTTTCCTGCTGACCCTTGTAATCCCTCACATACTTCCTGCTGTGAGCCCCCCTACCTACTTCGCAGCAGCTAGGAGCACATAGTTATCTAAACTGCCGTCCGCGCCACAGTCCAGCTGAGTAAACGCTGATTGCATTTATATCGGCTTTCTGTATGATATTGTTTTAGCCTTCACGTAAGGCGTATATATGTGTGTCATACCTCATTCGATTCTTACACAATTATCCTGTGACATATCCCAAATGTGTTTTCATATCTTTATCGGGAGCGTCGTAGTTGGCATTTTTGGGGAACACTCAATCACAAGCAGATTAGGTGTTTTCCATACGTCCACATTTTAAATAATTATCCAGTAACTATGGCATGTGCCGCCATGGAACTTTGCTAAAGCACAGAAGAAGGTTATTTTCATACGTATAGCAAGTATAAAGTTTCCATCTTTACAAGATAGGTTTAAAAAATGTAATAGTAAAAGAAAATGTTAATTATTCAAGTAAATTATGGGCTGAAATAGGGGCCTACTTAAAATTTTGCAGATACAATAAATATTACGGCATGAAAATGTTGTCAAAGATTCATTATGGAATTCTAAAATAATATTTTCTACGACTGACTCTTTAAGTCTACTTTTCGCGTCGACATCTATACCTACTTATTCTGCCGCAGAGAAACTTCAACTAGCAGCTTTGTCATTCTAACATTTGATGACTGAAGTACCAATGTGGTGTACGAACAGGTGTTTCAATTAAAGTAAAAATTATCAGTTATGAATAATACTCGCGAGAAAAGCCGCGGGGGACTGCTAGTATGTATAATGGAGATCACTGACTGGCTGACTCACTGACTGACATATTAAACTGCAGACTAAACCACTAAACCTAGAATCGAGAATTTTTTGTGTCGGGTCCCTTCAGGTCATAGGCGAGCACTAAAAAGGGATTTTTCGAAATTCGACCTTTAAGGGAGTGAAAATGTATGAAATGTATTTATAGAGGAACGTCCATAGAGCTTGAACCCGACGGCCTATAATCGTGATTTTACTTTAATAGGACACACACAACAATTCATATTAGACAATTTCAGGATTTTTCGACGTTCAACATTTAAGGGGGTGAAAAGACCTTAAATGTGTTTTCGCTTAACTATCGATATCTGTCGAATCCTTCGGGATAGAGCGGTGGTATTCATTTCAAAATGTTGTTTACGTAAATACACAACAATGTGTTTTACGATTTTTTGAAATTCGACCCCCAAGCAGTAACAATGAGAAAAGTTTGTTTTTATGAATCGTTTATATCACTGAAACACAATTGACTATAGACGTGATTTTTACTTCAATTAGTTACCTATATAAATGTCTAACATAAGACTAAAATAAGTTTTGAAATTTGGCAACTAAAAGGGTGAAAATACATGAAAATCGAGATATAGAAGTACTCTTTGCTTAAGACTGATGCTCATGTAAATATCTAAATACCATTTAAATATATTTTCCTAATTAGGCTCCAAAAAGGTAAATAATGGGTAAAATGTGTTTTCGATTCACAATCGATTTTTACGTATATTTATTTCTATTTAATTATATATCGACGTAATTTTTGTTTAAGATTGATGCTTACTCAAATACCTGAAAAGTAATTTCACAAATTTTTGAAATTCGCCACCTGAGGAGGTGACAAGGGGTGAAAAGTGGTGAAATGTGTTTTCAATTAATCGGCGTTATATATTGAGCCCAACGGGCTACTGTCGTATTTTTCACGTCCAAAAGACACCAATAAAGTGTTCTAAAACATGATTCAAGGGTCTTTCGAAATTCACTCTCTTAGGAGGAGGAAAGACCTGTAACGTGTTTTATATAAATTCTCGATGTCTACCTAACCCGTAGAGATATACAGTTATTTTTTGCTCTAGGATGTTTTTTATAGAAATGATCGCAAAACTGTTTCAAGATTTTTCGAAATTCGAACTCTCAGTACTGTGCAGGGGTCATATGTGTCTTTTAATGATTGATCAATTTTGATTCGAGTGAACGGGCTACAATTGTGATTTGCACTTCGAACCTTACATATCATACCAGTGTTTCAAACAACTACGCCAAGATAGGCCGTCAGTGATCTTAAAAAATTAAATTTTTATTTACAGAACCACACCCGTAGAAGTTTACACATTGGTAGGACGGCGAGAAGTAAAAACTTAAAAATTATTTGTTCATCGTCATACCTGCTTTTAAGGATTTTTGGGACATTATTCTGCAGCACATGTGAAGTAAATCTGTTTCAGAACGTAAATGATCAAGGCAAAACATAAGTTGAGTGGTAGACGGTGCTGCAACACATTTATTAACAAATATGCAAAATAGATTGGTTAAATAGCAAGAATGTATGAAAGTAAGATTGCAACCTAATCGATCTATACGAATGTTACAAAGCTTATAATGTATTATGTTATTATTTAGGAACATGTAAGAAGTGAAGAATTGTGTACATGCTAGACCTAAACACATTTCTCTCATATGCAGGTACAGTATAATGAAAGACACTTTAATAACAAACTTCACACGCAGAAACATGTTTTAATAGTAGTGTAATGTGCCATGCCAACTAATATAGAAAAAATTAAAAGAATACAGGACCATTGCGAATCACAATGAAATTTCACCAAACAAAGTAGTTTATAATTATATAACTGTAGACATGGACGTCACTCAAGTTGATACATTACTTGAAGACTTTTATGAACATAACGTTAATCAACTATGTTTCTGAATGTTGTTTCTTACTGAATATTATTTGGTTTTAAATTTCCACGTGTCAAAACAATATATATAATAATATAAATAAGTAAAATATGTTCACTAATGTGTGTAGCTATGCGAGTGAACGGCCAGTAATAACTAGGATTAGATAATAAATGGTTACACCACGTGAGACAATACCCCAACATAACTTTAACTATTACAAAACCAGTCCAATCAACTATAATGCTTTTAACAAACGTAGATTATGAGTAGATGGTGAAAAACTTTGTGAGAACTTTAAAACCGTGTGGAAATAAAAATTTTCCACCGAGACAAAGAATATAAACCTATCTATAGAAGACAAAGTTATTTTAGTCAGATATAATATTTTGAGAAGTAAGTAAGGTCTGTGAACAAAAGAAAACTGAGCTCTGCAGGGGATTCTGGCGCCATGTTCCAGCTGTGCTCCGAGGAGATGACACTACATCATGCAGGCAGCAGTCTCCGTCTTGCTGGACCAATGTTACATCCCACTGCGAGACTTTATCTCCAGCATATGCCTTCCACTTTAACCACTATTCCGGCAGGGTTAAATATCGTTCATACAGCAGAAAGTGAAAATAAATCCAGTGTTTCTTATTCAAAAACGTTATTATTTCGCTGTAAAATACGAAAACCCATATTAGGTACCTGAGAAGAATATTTGTTTTAATGGTGTATATAACGACAGGAATTAGGTTATGAAAATATTTTATATGATATTAAAATTTGTGTGACTGTGTTATAAATCCAAATCAAAGTATTTTAGTAGATTGTACTTGTACGTTCGAGGCTCAAAAATTACTCCCAAACAAATTCCCTAAATGATCAAAAATACTAAGGCAATTTGTTCTTAATTTCTTATCCAGATATTTTTTCAAAATCGCCATAAAGCGAGATAAAAAAAAAAGTGTTCCTAAAATTTAGGCAGTACACATGATCGTTAATGAAATAAAAAAATATATTTTTCAATAAATGTATATATCCAATGACTCTTTACAATATAAAATTCTATTTGAAATTCATGAAAATTTTCGTTTGAATTTAAAACACAAATCCTCCAAAAATCTGCATCAAACAATTCAAATTTTACATCTTCCCAAATGTTTTATTTCATAACGTTTTTATTAACTGCTCTTGTGATACTAAAAAAAAAAAAAAAAAAAAAAAAAACATTTTCTTCTGCGGCTTGATTGTAGGTTATTAAATCTCAGGTAAAACGTCACTAATGATTGTTAATTTTATGTATGAACATAGGTGGTTAAATTTTGGTACTTTATATGTATGTTCAAGAAGCTCATAATAACCAAAATATTTTGCATTAAGGAAAGATATTGTAGAGCAATTAAATTAATTAAAGAACCGATAGCATGCTTTTCCCTTCAAATGAAGACATGGTTAATGTTGATCATTGTTGTAACGATTCTGTTGTTTTTGATGATATAAATTTAGATAATCAATATGCTATATGTGAATATTTTACTTGCAGTAGGCATAAATATATATATTGTTTTTATTTAGCTTAAACGTACTCAAAAGTACTGAAATCATAATAAGGGATAATGCGAATTTTCTTTGTATATTTCGACAAGACGATACAAATCTTGAACATATTCATAGTGATTTTGTTGGCGGTGATATGTCATTCAAAATATTTAGGGAAGCCTGTAACAAATGGTGGGATAAAGATTGTAGTTTTATAACTATATAGACATGGCACGTAAATTAAATGAGGATAAATATCGAAATAATATAAAATAATTTTTAAATGCAAACAAAATATATTAATAAACCGTAATATTATTAATAAACATAACAGTACCATCTGCAATATTATTATTTTTTGATGGAATTAAAAAAAAAATCTTATTATCTTCTTTAAAATTAAACTATTTAAACAAATCACTGTTTTAGGATAAATAGCAGTAATAATAATTCAATATTTTTTTTGCGATCATTTGATTTAATTATTATTTAATTTACGGTTCCACACATCATGAAAATAAAGTCAGTCTGATTATTTCCCAATTAAACTATTTTATCTTTTACGCTGTTTTTCCAACTAAACTGATGATGTTAATTCTTTTACTTTGATAATATTCAAAATTATCAGCATCATAAGTTGCAATTAGATTAGCCTTATTTCTTAGTCTTTTATCTACAAAATCTACGTTATTAACTTGTTCTAAGTATGGAAGAAAAACTTTATTCAGGGATATTTTATTTCTAGTTAATGTTGTTTTAAAATAATTAAACTGCGAACTTTTGACAAAATCAGAAGTATCAACCACAACATCGCTCTTATGTTTTGATTAATATATTTAATTTGAATTTTAAACCAAGATTTGGTTAAATATACACATTGTTTAGTACGTTTAATAATTTAATAATATCTGTACTTCAAAATCATGTCTACCTTCTTGTAAATTGAAAGAATGTGGAATCTTAAAAAATGTCTTGTCACCAGATAATACATTAAATGAATGATCCACGCCAACATTTGTATTTTTAGTATTAGTTCTGATATAATCTAATCGGATCTTATCTCTAATAAATATTTCTAGTATTATTTTTATCTGTTTTACTTCCCCATCCATCATAAAGACAAATACACGCCGATTATTCCTGCTAAATGAATAATATCAAATCTATCACTTCGAAAATAATCTATCATATTTGTAATGGTAGACTCGGATTGTTTATCAACATAATCAGAAAATGATTGACTCAAAATTTTTAAGTTTTTAGTTATTTCTAAATTCATTGTTATTTTGGTTTAGATTAACTCTTTACATAAAAATTGTTTATTAATAGTATATTTTTATTAACTGGATCATTAACTGAAACAACACTACAGTCTTGAGATCAAAACGGTTTCTAAACTGAGAAACTACATTCAATTGAGTTTTTAACCTTTGAAATTGTTTCATCAACATTAGTTTTTAAAGAAAAAGTACTATATTTTGGTTCTAAATCTTTCACAAAATTATCATATTTTGAACTTATTTTGTTAACGCATTTCGAATTATATCCATTATTCAATAACAAAGAAACTATGTTTGAAAATTTAAAATTATGAGAGATGATGTAATACTATAATACATAAGTGACCACAAATAACATTAAAAAAATGTCGTGTTTTATCGTCATTTAAGTTATATTATCTTTAAGATATTCAAAGAGGATTGCCTCCAAACGAATCAGAGAAATAATTTTTATTATTTTCTTTCCAATAACAAACCCATTGGGTTCCAGAATTTCTAAAAACATCTAAATTTACTATCCCATGCTCTTTTTTAAGTAGTGATTTAGGTAATTCATGAATCATAAATACGCCGTGAATATGTTTAACACAGGATGGGGAACATAACTTCCTTTTTTCAAATGCGCGCCATGCAGTCGGTTGACGTCGTAGCGGAGTGCTAGTAGTCACGTTTGAGAGGTGGGACTATAAAGTTTTGTCCCGCCACAGTGCAGTCGCAATCATGCGTTGGAACAGTGTGAAGCGTGCGTTTGCCGTTGAGGCCTACTTTTCGAGCGGATATTCTGTTATCACAACCCAGCGCGCCTTTCGGAATCGCTTTAATTTAGCCCCGTTGACCCCTGTCCCGGACCGGAAACCCATTGTTGTGTGAGTCACTACGTTCAGACAAACTGCAAGTGCGACAAGACGAAGACATGGAGTCCCTCGTCCCGTTAGATCGCCTGAGAACATTGAGACGGTGAAAGCTGCAATGTTGCGATCACCACGGGCATCTGCACGCAAACATGCGGCGGCTCTTGGACTTTCCACTCGTTCTGTGAGGAGAATTCTTCATGAAGATCTTCATTTCCACCCATACAAGATGGCGATTGTGCAAGAACTTTTTGAATGTGACTTCAATTGTCGGAGGAACACGTGTGAAGGTCTTCTGGAAGTCGTTCCTGATGATGCTTTGGTGTTTTTTAGTATAACGAATCCCATTTTCATTTGTGCGGATCCGTCAACAAACAAAACATGCGCTACTGGGCTGACACCAATTCTCGAGGATTGCACGAACGGCCTTTGCATTCTCCTAAAGTCACCGTATGGTGTGCAATTTCCTCAGTTTGGATTATTGGCCCCTGGTTCTTTGAGGAAAATTACGTCATAGTGACTGTGAATTCGGCCCGGTATGTAAACATGCTATAGGATTTTTTCCCCCCACGGCTAAATGAGTTGGACTTACGGGACACTTGGTTTCAACAAGACGGTGCAACGGCACACACTTCAAGAGCATCGATGGCGGTTTTGAGGGAACACTTCCCACAGCGCCTAATCTCAATTAGGGGCGATTTGGAGTGGCCGGCCCACTCTCCCGATATGTCCCCTTGCGATTTTTTTCTATGGGGGTTTTCGAAATCCCGTGTTTATGTGAACCTACCAAGGACTCTCCAAGATTTGAAGACCAATATCCAGGAATAAATTGCCCACATAACGCCTGCTATGTTGGAAGGAGTCATGAGAAACGCCAGAAATCGGTTTACTCAGTGTTTGGAGAATGGGGGACGTCATCTACCTGCTGTGATTTTCAAAACTACGTAAAACAAAACTTTATGAATGTGCCTATATTATCAACACTAAATAAACCATTTTTGCTTCATACACTGGGTTTTATTAAGTTTTCTAAAAATGAAGTTATGTTGCCCCACCCTGTATTTAATTTTATAAAATATTTTCTATATCAAAATTACAGATTGGAATTATTTTTTTTTTTTTCGAAAATATTATAACTTTTCCTAATTTTCCATTTCCAAATTATGTCTTTGTTGTTTTTCTAATTCTTTTTCTTTCTTTTTGGCATTAATTATAGAAGTAGCAGTTGATGATGCGCCACTAATCAAGGCTCCAAGTGCTCATAATGATGCAAAAAGAACTGGTAAAAATCCACCTTTATGTAAGCCATTACCAGTTCTCATCTCTTTCGTCATTTTCTTCAACTGCGGTATAGAAATAGCAAGACTCATTCTTTTGCCATATTTCAATTTTTTATTTTTACAATCAAGTTGTTCTTTGGCTAAAACAATATATATTTAAATTCTTCTGTTCATCAGCAGACAATGAAAATACAATATTTTTCACCTTCACTTATATAAAAAAATTATTAAAATTAAGCATAAGAATTATGTATAAAATTAAGTATAAAATTTAATAAGATTGTGTAAAAATTAATAAACCTTTAATTTTATCCTCCAACCGAGTTTGTGTTTAATATGCATAAGAGATCCTGTAACACCAGCCCATATTTTTTGGTTTAAATCTGCACTCTTTTAAATTTTTCTTTTCTGCTTCTTTATCAGCTACATGTCTTTCGTCTACTTTTTTATGATGATGATAAGCTGTATCATGTTCCATAGCTGCAGCCTCTAAATGATTTAATGGTTTATCATCTCTATCTAATTTTTCTTTATGTCTAGTTCCGGGACCTAAAAAGTGATATCCTGGAGCATGTAGTTCGAATGGTAAAGAATTTATTACATTATTTCCTGTGATGTTCTGATTCCTGAAAAGGAGAAATTGTGTTTAATACTCGTATAATGTATGGAATTCCTTTAGGACAGTGCACATCAAAATCACTAAATTTATTGTTCAACACATCCATTATTCCAACTTTTTCATTGTAATAATTATTATTTCCAACATTTTCTTCATTATATATAACTAAAAGTCTATCAATAAGTTTTCCAACATCATCCATCCATATATATTCTTTAGGAAGATTTGTATATTTTTTAATACCTTTTCCTGCGTGTGGGCTTGATAATGGTGATGTCAGATTTCACTTTTTTTAAAGTCTTATCATATATAAGGTTCATAATATTTCTCCACTTATTACTTACGCTAGATTTTGGTAGTTTTTTTAGATCATAGTCATGAAAAATAGCGTTATTATATATTTTTTAGTATTTGGCTATAGTTTTTATAATCACTTGGTCTATAATATGCTTCTGAAACATCATTACGAGTTATCAATTTCGACAAACCATTCGTTCCAATATATTGCCTGCCATTCACAATAAGTTCGTTATCGTTAAAAGTTACTCCACTATCACCAATAAATCTTTTACTACATCCTTCTACAGGTCTTAGTCCAAATCTACAATCAACAAAGTTATTTACGTAATAAGCAAAATTTTTACTAATATTAATTATTTCAAAGTTAGCGGTTTTATACCAGACATTTATTTTTCATCACTATCTTGCTCAGCAAACAATTATCTCTCAAAAAATGTTGCTAAAAGCGTTGGTGGATAATCTAAAATTGGTTTCACAACAGCGGGAAAATGTTTACTAAATAATTTTTTATTCTCATCTGTAACTTTCTCTATTTGTTTTGCTTAAACTACCAATTGCATCTATTATAGGATGTTCCTGCTTTTTATTTTTGTCATACTTCCTATTTGAACTTTTATTAAAGATTTAAACTTTTCAATTAGTTGTCGCCATCTTAGTAATTTATTTTTAACTTGTTTTTCCGTAATTATTTATATGGAATAAAAATAGAAAATATTTAATGGTAACGTCCAAACGTTTCGTTCAAACGTCCACACGGTTCAGTATATCATATATGATATTTAACAACTAAAACTTAAATTTTTATGTTTGGATTAACTACTTTTAACACATCCATTGATAAATGCCGTATATTTCTTTTTCTCCTAGTTGCATATCCTTTAGAAAAATATCACTTTTCAATACTTTTCATCGAACATTTTTCCTTATCTTCAAAATTATAATAAACTTCAAGAACGATGTTATTTTATTTTTCTTCACCTAAATGAACTAACACAGTTTTATCAGTTATCCTGTCACCAACTTTGGTTGTTATTTCTCGAGATATTTTTAAGGTTATTACTTTTGAGGAGCTATTAATATTCCATTAAATAATTTATCACTAACATCACCATTTGCTTCAATTCATTTAATAACAGATTTTCCTCAATGTGAACAAAAATATTTAATCAATATTCTATATGATTAAAATTCATATTATATAATTCTTTATCATTTTCTCTTCTAAATGCTTTAAAAGCTGATTTAAAAAGTTCTTCGATAGTGCAATAATTAACACATTATGTCATACAATTATATTTAAATTTACTATCAGGGTGTTCGCCAGAATTATATGTAGCTAGCCTTTAATTAATTTTATTATTTTTGTACGTCCAATTTTATTAAAATTACCTTGTGTAGTAAATTTGTAGTAACAATATCATTATTTTCTGTATTTTACTCAATTTTATATTTTTGTCTTAAAACATAAACCAAGTGATAATTTGACTTAGTTAAATCAGACATATGTAAGAGGTCATCATATTTGTTAGGAACAAACAAAAAGGAAAATTAATTTTAAAGTGTAACTGTAGATACTATGGTACTAATAATTCAATGCTAATTTGTGAGAATAGTAAATAAGTTAGGGCAAATAAAATACATAAATCTGCGAGAAGAAAAGTCCTAGAAGAACTGTTGTATATTTTGGAATAGGTGATCTCTGGCTATCAGATTTAGTCGAATTGGTTTCAGATTCACTGAAAAATACTTAAAAATTAACAATAGTTTTAAATATATATGTTAACAGTTATTCAACTTTTTCTTAACTAGCCTGGGAAATTTTAACTAAAGATAAATCTGCAGAAAATGTAACATCTGCATTCAAAAGTTGTAAACTTTTACAAACTGATAATGGAAAAGAATTTTATAACAGAATATTTCAAAAATTAATCAATGAATGTAATATAAAACAATATTCAATATTTAGTAATAAGAAAGCTAGTGTTGTTGACCGATTTAATAGAATTTTAAAGGAGAAAATGTGGAAAATCTTCTATACAAGGAAGCTATAAATGGATAGATATAAAACCCAAATTAAGAAGTGATTACAATAATTATATTCATTGAACAATAAAAATTAAACCTGTCGACAATAAACAAAAATTATGAGGGCTCTATTCCGGTAAGTATGTGCAGTAATAAAAATTTAATTTGATGCTGGAGATAAAGTTCGTATAAGTAAAGCTAAAAAATTATTTTCAAAAGGCTATACACCTAATTGGTATACAGAAGTATTTGAAATTTCTGAAATATTACAAATCCAATAATATACAGAGTTAAAATTTGCAAAACTAACCGATTGAAGGTATGATTTATGAATAAGAACTTTTTAAAATTGAATATGATAAAGATTACTAAGTGGAAAAATATGATAAAGATTACTAAGTGGAAAAAATTTTGTGAAAGAAAGGTGATACAGTTTTATTTAAATTGTTAGGTTTTGATAGCAGTTATATTTCATGGTTAAAAACAGTATTGTTGTATAAATTAAAATATAGTTTTAATAAATTGTTCTATATAAGTGAGTGAGGAAATATTCAAGAGTTACGAACATAAAACTTTTCGTCCAACTCATCAGACTAAAAATATATTCAATGAATACAAAAAGAGTATAGAATTTTACATACCAATAGGTACTGCATTTTAAAATTCGAATTAGGCGCATATATATAATATATATTAACAATTTAGATTGGAACATAGAGACAATAATAACACTTAAGTCAAAGATTCTACTATTGATTCATGTAATAATTTATTTCCATTCCAATTTTCAAAAATTAAATTTCCAATCATGGAAATATTATTGTCAGTATTAGTAATCCTGGAATTACTTCGACTATAGAGCAAGCATTATTTGCATCATCATCTGAATCATCAGATCTAAAATTATCTGGTGTAGTAAAATGTCATGGTGCAGATACATTTTTTCTTTAGATCAGATAAACATAATGAGATTATATATCCACTAAAATATTTGTTCGGATTCATTA
The DNA here is from genome assembly GCA_003012365.1 of Medauroidea extradentata. Classification (NCBI taxonomy): domain Eukaryota; kingdom Metazoa; phylum Arthropoda; class Insecta; order Phasmatodea; family Phasmatidae; genus Medauroidea; species Medauroidea extradentata. The sequence goes on along the minus strand of PNEQ01088479.1, from coordinate 7,760 downwards.
AATAATGTAATGATATATATTGGAAAGGAGGTTACAAAATTGCATTTGTTCGAAGTTCTAATGATGATGATTCTGTTTAAAGACGACCTAAATTAAACGCTGACGGATCTGTAGATAGTGTTCCAGCTGCTGGTAAAAGTAATATTGAAAAAATGGAAATAATATGGCCAATTGTTGAGGATAAACCTAACTATGGAAATGGTGTTAAAGCTAAACTTTACGAAATCCTAACATTCCAATTAGTTTTAGTTATTGGCACTGTATTGAAAAAACTGTACAAACTGGAACAAATTAGTTTCAGATTGATGTAAAAATAATTCAATTAAATTCAGTTCGATATGCCAGATTATGTAATGTCGGCATTCAGTAAAAAAGGAAACCAAACCCAGAACAGGATAAGCATGCTTCGATGTTTGACCATTTTTATGTTAGAAATATTTCGATTAAAAATGGTAGAAACGAAGTGTATCCAAAAGAAAACTGGAATTTAGATGTAGGTGATAAATCGTCTGACAAAATGTATATTGCTTTTAAAGAAATTAGAAATTAAAAACAAAATTGGATACTCATTTTCGTAATAATGAAATGTAATACAATCTAGATAAATTTCTTGCTGAAATACCGGTGTACGCTATAGGCTGTTCATATCGAGAAACTTCTATTGTAAAAGACAGAATTAATGTGAAACTTACAGTAGATTTAGATAAGCCAACTGTAAAGTAGTGTTAATTAGTGGACGACAGCCTGTATATGACATTTAAAATGAGAGAATCACTGAAGTAATTTTATAAGTAATTATTATCATGTTTGATATGTTTTATTATATAATGTTTTAAATATTTTCTAATATTATTTTATTCTTTTATAATTTGGTAATGACCGTACGGAAATGTATCAATACCATTTCCAAGAATATACATTTTATCATCTTCGGGGCTTAGTGCCCTTTTACTAAATTTAATTGAAAATAAATTTTTTACTTCTTATTAGATTCATATTTTTATACATATATTTTTTGAATAATCAATTTATTAATAATAACTTTTTTAATTTTTAACTACGCCATTTGATTCTTTTTGTTATTTTATTAGAATCATCTTCAATATATATGTCTTAAATTTTTTATTTTATTCTATGAATTCTTCCAATATTTTTCCATTATTCTCATATTTCTATCAATTACTTTATTGATTGTTTGTAGAGTATTATATTTATAATTTTTTCACAATCTGAAATAATAAAATGTTGAATAATTTATTTCACATATTGATAAAAAATCATCTGTTTTATATAATGTATATAACTGTCTGTATGTTGGTAACATAATTCAATATTTTCTCCATGTTTCGGTTTCATAATATTTTAATGGGAATCATACATTAAAGTTCTTGATAAATCTAATATGCTCATTCCAACATAAATTTGTTTGTTAAAACACAATTTGATTTTATTCATATGAACTGAGGCCAAAGTTATAGAAAATATAGTTCTATGTTAAATAAATGGTTTCACAATTAATGTTTCTACATCTTTAGAATTTGTACATAATCTAATAGCCACTATATTTATAATATTATCCATTGTTTTTTTTTTTTTCGAAAACAGAGTTATTCGTTAATTTATAAAAATGTTTTTCAAAATTATTTGCAGCTTTTGTACTCATTTGTGTATATAAATCAATATATAACCCAACCAACAAGATTGGTTAAATGTTAATACTCTATGCACGATTTTTAGTTTCATTTCCAAAGATAATTAGTGTTTAATATTTATATAATGTTAAACGTATTTTTCTTTATCACACATTGTAGTTAATAGCTTTTTTGTTTTTGAGCCTGGAGGTTTTTCTTTTCTGGGGCTAGTGGTAAATATTTATGTACATTTTTTATTTCTTTAGGATATATTTCAACTCTGCGTCTAAAATATAGTCATAATTTGAAATGTTTTACACTTTTAGTATATATTTATTCCAAAAGTTTACATCATCAAGCTTACAATTATTTTGTCCGTTTAAAATCCCTGTATGGTAAATATTTACTCATTGCCCAACCAGATAAATTATTAGCATATAAATATTCTAAATTTGAATTTTTATATTTTGGATCATAATTTCTTACATATTTGTTAGTTGCATTAGCATTTCTTTTACAGCACTGGGAAATTCCTCTTCTAATTCATTTTTAATCATTAATATTTTGTCCTAATCAGTTAATAATTCTAGTTAATTTTTTGTATATTTTAACATAGCATCCCAAGCTAATCCTGGAGCTGCATAATACCATGCAGGGTCTTATTTATAAGTTTTTATACAAACAATATCTTACATTATTATCTATATCTGCTAATATTAATACATCAGATTTATTGAAAATTTTTGTATGTTCGCCAATATTTTTAATATTTAATTATTCCAAACATTTGAGCAAATTTGTAAATATCCATCAGAAATATCAATGTTATTTATATTGTTGTAAAAATTTTATTTAGATGATAATGACGTTTCGTTAAGTTTTTCTTCAGAATCAATTTAATCATAAGGATGTACACCTTTTTTAGTAGCTAAATAAAAATTGTTCGTCTTGAAAATATTTTGAAGTTTCACGAAACTGTTCTTTAGTAATATTTTTAGACAGTGAATATGAATCAATAAATCTTAATTTCACACCTTCTTTGACATGTTTTGTGAAATAAATTAATTTTTCTTCATTGTTTGGAATTAAATCGATCCTGTTTTCATTTTCAAATTTTCCCGAAGTCTTTAATAAATAAATGAGTATCATATCCTGATAAATTATGAATATTAACAGGAATAAATTTAGGATTTTGATAATTTTAATTTTATTTACTATGAGCTACTCCTCTAAAATTTCCAGTTAAATGATCGTGGTCCATTACCTAATCTTATACTAGTTCATCCTCAATAATAGTACTTCTGGGTTTTTCACAAATATGACAATCTATTGCTGCTGAATATTTCTTTCTTTCTTCATCAGGTAGTGGTTACATTGGTATTTCATTTTTGTATATTTTTTTAATTTTTTTTAATTCGATTAATATTTTTAAATTTGTACAAAAATACTATATTAATTTTTTCCTTTATAAAATACTAGAGGTTCGTAATCATCATTTTCTTATTTTATATAATAAGGAAAGCTTATTGGCTTAGGTTTTTGGTAATTTGTTTCTATATGATTTTTCAGGATTTGGTTTACAAGTATCTATTTTACTTAATAAACATTCAATACAGTAAAAAGGTACTTTAAAAGATTGATTATAATTTTTTTTTCATCATCATTTGGAAAGTATACTCGAACTCCTTCATTATTTTAACAGTCTTCTTCGTATTCATTTAATTCATCTTCAGAACAGAAATGTTGTAAACATCTATCACAGACACATATTTTGCGGTGATTTTTGTAATTTGCGATCGTACAAAAATAGTGGCCATATTTTAATTCTTAATACTTAAGTATTATTATGAATTTCACTTTAATTTTGGAAATACTTAGTGGGCAAAATATTTATTCAGATTCGAATTTTATTTTTTCATTATTAAAAGTTCCTTCTTCATTATCATGTATAAAAATAATTAACATTTCTTCATTATTATTTAAATAATTAATTAACATGTCTTCATTTACTTCATCTATAATATTTATTTCATCACTTTAAACTTAATTTTCTGTTCTCCATAACCATAAATATTAATTGAAATTCCAGTTCTTTTTTAAAATAAAGAATTTTATCTTATTTCATGGGAAATTCTGAACGATTAAATGCGTTATTAAACTCGTGTTCTTGTTGTGTATAATTTTTTACTCTTTCTTGGTGATTTTTCGCAGAAAGTACCACTGATAAAATAAACTATAGCAAGCATTTTTATCATTAATTTAAACATTTATAACAGCTTGTTTATCTTTAATTTTTTGTGAGAGATCAACGTAAGAAGCACCTTTAAATGGAATACATTTATTCTTAGCTCACGATTATATAGCTCGTTAATTACTCATTGAAATCCTTCTATTTCAAATGTTTACATTTCAGCTAAAATTTTAGAAGTAGCATCTATATAATAATCTTTCAAATCAGTTGTTTTAAAATAATTTCATTTTTAGTTTTAAAAGAAGTGTGATGTTCTTTATCAAATAATTCACCCCTTGAATATCAAGCATTATGATTTAAGTTCACTTTTAAATTATTTTGTTCTAGTTGCTCTTTTATTTTATTTATTACAGTTTGTTTTATATCATAAAGAAAACATTTTGGATCTATTTAATCATAATGTTTTTAATCTTCCTTCAATTGATGTCTCTGTTTCATGTATTTCATAATTATAATTTACTGTATCTATTTTTTAATTTTATTTGCTGTTTCCAAATTTTTTTTTTACTTCGTTCTTGATTTTCTTATAAAAATATTCTTTCTCTTTTCCACAAATTTCACAATTTTTCATAACCATTTCATGATTAGTTTTTCGTTTATTATTTAAATAATTTTAACTAATGGTGGAAGACCTTTATGAATTCTACTTTTTTTCCTGACTTTTTGTACTTTTTTTGTTTATACTCAACATTAAATTTTTTTGCAAGTAACTTTTATATAATTATGTTTTTTTCAGTTGCTATATGTTTTTCTTCACAAGTTGGTATGTAATAATTTTCAGAAATGTTACATTTAACTTGTGTTTCACTAGGTTTTTTATTTCCTCTTTCAGAAAGACAATTTTTAATTTAAATATATTCCATACATTTAGAGAAGAGTTATTCCTGTTTGATCTCACGTTGGTTTCTCTGTTTCGATTTGTCTCCATTTATAAGACAGATTAAATTAACAAGTCTTAATTTTTTCATTTGTAAAATGTGTAACTTCATAATATTTATGAAAATATTAAAAATAAAAAAAATTAAATAAAATTTTTTTGTTTGTATATTTATATTTTATAGACATATTTCCTTATTTTATGAAATTTTTTTTTATAAGTAAAACAAAAAATTCAAGCCTCACTAAACATTTTAACGAAGTTAACAAGTTTAAAAAACTTGCAGATCTTAGATAAACACTATCCAATAAATAGTGTTGAAATAATACAAACAATGTTTGGACAAAAAGCATATACATTTAAAAAAATTTAAGCAATGTTACCCGGCAGATATGTTCGAAAATTCACAAAACCTGTTTTAAAAGATACAAAGAGAGGAAAAATGGTGTTCACTTGTAAAGAAATGAAAAGTATTGATTGCAAACAATGTGTTTCCATTCTTTTATTAAAAATTAAAATTATATTTTAAATAATAATTTATATAGTTTTTAACATTTTTATTTAATTTACAGTTATTTGCATTCCTTAAATTTAACAACAGATTTAATCTCGTCTTTTACGGCGATTTTGTAAAATCAATTTTATAAAAATTGTGAACAAATTGCCTTAATGTTTTGATAAAGTTAGGGGATTAATTTGTGGTGTAATTTTTGAGCACGAAAAAAGGGCTTTGGCCCCGAACATACAAATAATATCTACTTATATTTTAATTAAACTATTTCTTTATATTTTTCGGTCACATATAAGGTCGTGTGCTCATATATAATTTTATGACGTTTCTGGTGTAACTGGAAGAATAGTAATTGATATAAGAATATAAAAACAATTTAAAAAGAGCAGGAACTACCTGTTGGAAAATTAGAAACTGTTAAAATGCAAGCTAATTAGTATATAATATCCGAAATTTTTCATCACCAAGTAATAAATACATCGTTACAGAAAGGTACTAATGTGACAATACCCCTTACAGTTTAATATCTTGTCTTGTTATGGAGGACTGTGCTACCATTTATAGTTGAGTACGTATACAACAAATTCTTACCATTTACATATTGCGAAATTTCTCAATATCTGAACCGAGTTTCAAACTGATTTGAAGACTTATTAATAATTTTCATGCCCTATTACTGTCAAAGTAATTAATTTTAATGTATACATTTTTGGTCACATATTCCTTGCTTCATTGAATTTTGAAAGTGAATCAGTTTCATCGACGCACGCTATTTCGAGTGAATGATTCCGTCTCTCATAAAACCCCATAGTCAAACCCAAAAGACAGAAGAAAACCTGTTTTTGCTGTTGTCAACAAACATAATTATAACTAACATACAATTCCGGAAAGGAATTCATTCGTGTCCAGAAGGATGACTCAATAACCTAAAGCATAACAATTGAATGACAAAACAAGGTGTGTGAAAAATTACCACAAAAATAGACGAGAACTACGAGGACACACAAATGGCAATAGACTCGAGTGGAAACAACAAGTATTGATTTTTGAAACTGTGTGCGATATGAGTGTTAACCACAGCTAATAATGAACTTTATTTATTTTTTAGTTTGATTGTGAGTTGTTCTGAGATTCAGTTCATAAGAACCTTTTACTGCAAGAATCATACAAAGACAAACTAATTAAGTTTCTGAAAGTGGGTTACGGAGGTGATTTAATTTAAGTAAAGTAACTCGTGAGCTCAGAGGACAAATGAGAACGTCAGTTCTTAATGTTAAAGAGATAAATCATTGTCTGTAGACAAGGAAACAGGGCGCGGGACAGTGTACACTGTGAAATCAATGACCTTACAAGTGCTGATGTACAAACATTGCGGGCAAAGTCACGCTTTAGACTAGAGAGACGCCGGGTGACATAATATATCAACATGTCGTGTGTTGCAATGCCCCGTTCAGTTTACGCATTAACGTTTATAACTCGAATACAAAGATACGGTTAAGAAATAATGCAAGAAGCACGTTATGCAAGCGAAATGGACAAAATGAATTTTACTGCGCACAAACGCACGCAACTTCGCGCTGATTGAGAAAAGCGAGTTCCAGTTAACATCCAGTAGAAAACCTTATTGTAATTGCAAACGCCATAAAAAGTGAATGCATAAAATCAAATTAAAATAACGCAATCACAATAACTTTAGTTGTTAGTACTCACATAAGAACTGATCAAAATTCACGATAGAATCACTGTAGGAAGACGTGAATGAATGCACTGAGTATTTCAGTAATAGCCTTTAAAGAGGATTTTAGAAATAATAAACCATACAGAACTTTTCGAATGTACGCAAGGTTGCCGCGAGAAAAAAATTTGCGAAAGTCAATAATTATTATGTTAATATGCGTAACAATGTCAATTAATTAAAATACATATTACAAATGGGTTAAACTAAATATTTAGAAAACAGTTCTTTACAAAATATTGTTACAAGTTGCGGGCTAGGTACGTTTGTGGATGGGGGTCTTTGATAAAATAAAGAAAATAAAGCTAACCTAGTTTATTTACAACTGTATATACAAAAAAAATCTATGTCTATAAAGATTTACCACAATAAATGTTAAACAGAACTAATAACTACTATTTACATAAAGGGAAAGAAATACATCTACCTATGTTCCTTGTATATGGAAAGGTTACTAGTCACTCACAATGGTGGACCCAAAGAAATAATACCGAAAAATCTTTTTGGCCTAGAATCACATTCTTCCTACTACTTGCTGCGGTCCCACTCGCTGGATGCCCTTGAACAGTCGTCGCAATCCAATACTCGTCACTATCACTTCAGATCACACTAGGCACCTGCCAGCAAAAACTCTCTCGCTCCTGCTGCAGCTCCCCCTTATATACCCCACCCTCCTTCTTCTCGAATTATCTCGGCGGGTCTCTGTTCTCCAACCTCCTGGAAAGATGTCGCTTCAATGTCAAGCACCACCCCGA
>PNEQ01088478.1:11459-37301 GCA_003012365.1 Medauroidea extradentata | reverse complement strand
TCTCTTTCACCTGGGTCGGACTGAAACCAGTAAAATGATTACACTTTGACTAACATGATAACAAACTGTGATGATTAAAATTAGGAAAGAGCCAATAGTGTTGAGTTTGTCAGTTTGTGGGTCGTAGTTTTGGCGATAATAATTTGGCATATTATGTGTCATTTTTAGATATTCTAACTTTAACTCTGAATTTAACAAGAGAACATGCGCTGATATTAGTCGTACTTTTTTTTCTCTTTTAATAGAAAAAGAGCATCTAGCACATTTCTTCTTTCTTGCAGATATGTAAAAGGATCTTGATGTGGAACTTGCTTCACACATAACAACTAATGCCAGTATTTTTTCTCCTAATGTAATAGGATTGTAGAAGGTCATTCCAAATCATGAAGCAGTATTCAAGTGAGAACTCATTATACCTATGTGCAGAGTGTGAAATTTAGGTTTTAGCAACATAGTTAATGAAGCTGTGATTAATCCTAATGCTTCGGATGCTGATTTCTTCACTACTTGATGTGATGAAAGTACCTATAATTTTTGTCAAGGATTGCCAAGGTTTCTAATATACATTTTACCTAGACTAAATTATTGTGTTTGTAACTATAATTCACTAGCAGTCCACCTGTAGCTTTGCCCGCATGTATCATTCGTTAGCAGCACGGCCGTAGAAGAACAGGTCTGGACACTCGCCTGGAAACGCAAAATACATTGATAGATAGGCGAGTGTCCAGACCTGTACTTCTACAACAGTGTGTAACAGCTAATATTTACGTAAATAGTAAACCAGACTAGTAGTTCGGCCATCCATCAAGTGTTAGAAAAACCAAGTTTGCAAGCTGTTGTCCAAGACTTTGTTCGTGTGGTTTTCAAGTTAACGTGATAATATACTTAGTGAGATTTTTAAATGTTTCTTGCAATGGGAGTTTACAGTTAAATTTTACTGGATTGTGGACATACGCCATTGCTCATGTTTAGCTGATCAAACCCGTGTTGAACACAGGTTTGATCAGCTAAACATGAGCAATGGCGTATGTCCACAATCCAATAAAATTTAATATACTAAGTACACGTACTCGGCATGCATTGCAATGTCACTCAAAGTAAACAGTGTGTGTGCAAAGCTGTTTGTTAAAAGTGCATTTGGACACACAATAATTTTTGTTTTCCAGTCTGGTGCGTACACAAATCAGGTTCCCAACACGAGAGCAGGCCACATACAGCTGTTTATGTGAGAAGCACGGATTTCCCAATTAATTTCACAAACCAACTCACCAAAGATTCATCACAATCCGATGTATGGTATAGGAACGCACATATTACAAATAGACAGTGACACATTCATTTTATAAATTTACATATGTACAGTATAGCCCCGATATAACGAAAACAGTGATTTAACGAAAGGATTTTAGGAACTTTCAAAAAATACCAAAAGAAAAATGTATTAAATAATTAACTGACTTTGATAAAATCAAATATTAATTGTAATTTAAGTCCTTTACAAATTCTAACACTGACCGCAATATATACTTATTTCTCTGTAGAAAAGCTTAAACCATCCATCGAGAAACAAACAAACAAAAAAAAAAAAAAAAAAAAGTTAAAATTCGTTGAAACCTTTGGCCACGGAAGTGATTTTGAGATAGGCATGCGCGGGAGCGGCCTAGTAAGTGACGCTGTGTTGCATAACAAGCGCGCACCTAGATCCTCATCCTGGCGGCTGGCGAGGGAACAAGTGTCTAGGTACCCAGTCTCGACAGCACGGCAGTGGACAGCACAAGAACTAATTCATAGATAGTGCTTCGCGTCTCTGTTAAAATTTGCTGCAGTGCCGTGTGCTCTATTGATAGAATGCAGTGGTGTGTAGCGTGATTATTTACATTCGCGTCCCGTAATAAAACAAGCGAGTTTATGAAAAAAATACGTAATATTATTTATGCAGACTTTTTACAACAAATTTATTACAGTAAACGTAAATAATTTGTTTCTCCGATCCTAATAAAAGTCCGCTCGTGCAAAGCATTTTTTGCGAGCAGCACGAGTTGTTTCACGAGCGCGGCTGCATACAAGCTACAATATGGCTGCCACCATGCATATTTAATTATTATTTTGCCTTTGTCTCGCAAACTTTTAATTCAGTTTCCATTAATTTTTTGAAAACTATTTTTCATGGGAATTTCCTTAATTTTGTTGGTGGAGCGGGCCGGAGAGAAACTGAAATACTGACGGTGTTAGTCATCACTTCTCACATGTTGATGGCGTGCGCAAGGACTCACTATGTGCGCGTTCCACTGGAAGTTTTTTCGCTGATTTTTTTTCTTTTCACTGCTGTGGTTTACCTATTGACGGTAAATGTGTTTTGTTATTGTTTTGAGTCAATATACTTGTTTTTTTAAATTACTTTAAATTCCAACTAAACATGCCAAAGGATTTAACTTTTTTTTTGGGGGGGGGGGGAGGAGATGAAGTCGGATTTACCGAAACATTGATTTAGAGTAAACATTTTCGGGTCCCATGGCAATTTGTTATATCGGGGTTTTACTGTAGATGTCAAACTCTATTAACATATTAAAAAGTTTTCGATGAATATCTTTTGGCACTTCAAATGCCACACAAGTAATAATACATATTAATACTGATGACAATATTAAATGTATTCATAAAAAAATCATTTTAAAGAGTACAAAATTATTTTTAAGGGTCATTAAATCTGGAACAGAAAATATATTCAGTAACTTTGTTGGATGGCCCATTCTGACCCCTTCCCTCTATATAGGTAGGCATTTGTAAGAAACCTTTGCAGGCAGTGGCGAGGTGTGGGCTTTAGAGGAGGGGAAGTAACTGTTGTAAGAACACTGGTACCCCTTAATAAAGCGGGAGGTTCGGGGGCCCTCCCCTGGGAAAATTTTGATTTCTAGGTGCAAATGGTGTTATTTAAACAGTTTTTTTGTATCTTAACACTGAATATATCTCTGGTATAAATATACATATTTTTATAGATAAAATCACTTCTGCTTGGGAAAAAAAAGGAAGTATCTAGTTAACCGCATCCCCACGACTAAACTTATACAACTGACTTAACATTATTATGTGTAGGCTATGGCCTATTGTTAGCAAAAAGTAGGTTGGAATAATGGTTTTATTTTACTTCATAACGAAACAATGCTAGTATATATTGTTTGTAGGCTGATAGTTAAAGAGAAGTTACATTTTTTTTACTTAATAATGAAAGAATACATTATTATCTGGTTAAATTTCAAACTAGATAAATTATTTTCTAACTTGAAGTGCTTAGCAACAATGAGAGACTAAATACAGATCAGAAGTCAACATTAAAACAGACAGATGCATAACACAAGACGGTGATGCAACGCAAACATTTATCAAAGTGCAATAAATACAATATAACTACTGGCTTGGACCAATTTCGTTAAAATTGATGCAATTGTAATTTGCTGAGAGTTTACTCATATTTCAGAAATTATATATTTTTAAATTACTAAATTTGAAATAAAAAGATGGCTAATTGTCTGAAAATTTTTTAAAATGCAAATACAATTGAAAGCTGTTTTATACATGTCTTGAAGTTGCTCGTGACACTGTTATTCAGTGTGAATTATTTCATTTCAATAAGTCAGTTTTCCTGTCTAGTATAAAATCGTTTTTTTTTTTCTGCAAATTTAGGCTTTGACATGCAATTATACAAGAATTCAAAAGAATTTTGTAATGGTTTTTCTACTCTACACTGCTTGAATTATGTTTCAAACTTCGGATTTCCTTAGTGATAGCGAAAAACAGTGCAGTTATCCACTATATATTTGTGACAGTGTGTAATCGGAACTTGTGAGTACTTGCAACAAGACAGCCTTTATTATTATTTTTTTTATTTATCATCGACTTCTAAAGATGACATTAAATGGCCAACATGACAGAAAAACCGCCAGCTTTGTAAAAGGATGGCTGCAGCGATTATTTCGTGAAGTGAAGAGGTTTGGGTGTGATTTTTTTTTCACACGTTGAAGAACTCGGTGACAATAAACGTTGCCCACATACTGGTTATTTCACTCTTCATTTCCGAAATTAGTGTTTATATTCTAACTAGCAAAACTTAAACAGAAAATGAGAGGCAAAGAAAATTCCTCACAATAAATATAAGGCTATGATACATCATTTCTGCTCCTTGTGCAATAGTTAATTTTTTTTGTTATTCAAAATGCAGAAATATTACATTTACTTACAACGAATTATTACAGTCAACTCTCGTTTATATGATCCCGGGAATAATGACCCTCTCGTAGTATAGGTGATTCGGAATAAAGTGAGCACTCAAAAAAGCCCTGATTAATTTCTATTTTCTGCCAGTTTATATCTTCCCGCTGCATGTAAACATCAACATTTCCATGTGCTTTTATTTACATAGGCTTGTACAATGTTTACATTTACATTACACTGCTCTGATAAATGTTATCTACAATATCTACTCATTAAAAGCACGGGTGCTGAATATATGCTGTACTCAGTAGTAATCTTAGAACCCTGCACGTAAACATCTTATAACACTGGTTTCTCTGTGTCTATTCTAACAGCGCTATTACCATTACGAAACGCATGCACAGTATATTCGAACTTTTAAATTAAAACCGCCACTAAAAACACACACGACACATGCAACTCAAGATTTCAAGTTCCGTTCAGCATACTGCAATGAACGACGACGCACGTAAAGAGAAACTATAAATAACGTATGTTCTCAATGTGTGAAACAGGGGGGAAAAAATGCTGTTTCTCTTTCCAGACAGGTTACTCAGGCTGGCGATCATAAAACACAACAACTTACAATACTAATGACTTCACATAATTTATCAAATATATTCATAAACAGTCACTTCTAGTACTTTTTAAATGTGTTTATCAGAAACCAATATTCATTACACAACGGACAAACAAACTGAATGACGCAATTCGCTTCCAAGCGAAGCTTGGCGAAGCGGCGAAAACCTAACTCTGATGCCATCTGTCGGTGGAACTTTAAACTACCTCTGTGGCGCGAAGCATTAGCGGCATCTGCCGACAACAATCGGCTCGGTTGCGTCACTTTGTGTTTTCGCTAATTAAATAAAATTATACAGTCAGTTGGTATGTCAATAAGAACTTAAATAAACATTTTAAAGTATATTAAGTACAGAGAGGTCATTTGCATTTGATAGTGTATCAATAATGCTGTATTCAAATAAGAAAATACACGGAACTACATGCTATTATTCGCTACCAACCATACAAACAATAATGTAACTGTTGTTAATGTTGACTTATATGCAGTAACAGCTAGTGATTTTTTTCAAAGTTTAATATCTCTAGTGCTCACTTTATTCCGAATGACCTATAACGACCCTTTTTCCAGGAACCATGGAAAAATGTAAAAAATTTGCTTAAAAAAAAATTTAATTCCAAGAAAATAGCAGAAAAAGGCGTTGCATTTATTATGGCCGCAAATGGTCGTAGTTATTTCTCGGAAACTGTACTGCAGCACACGGTGTGTTTGTTCTAAAAATATACGTTGCTGCCCCTTCCTCCTGCACGATTCGATGGCCAGCCAGCCGGCCCAAATGCCCCTTCCCATCTCCCGGCCGGTCAGCGACCTGCCCGTTCTTTCCCACCACCGGCCATCACTTCAATAAGACCATTCGCTCACACCCCTTTACATCATGTGTGCGCCGTAACTTTTTTGCCACTGAATTCTCATGCCCTTGAATATGGTAGTCGTCTGTCTTTGTGCCTGTGATATTACGATTATACGTAGTGTTCATTTAAGCTTTATTATGTTTTCTGTTTTGTTAACTAAATGCTATTAAATATAATTACCATCATGTCATTTAATGATATATACACAGTAATGTTTATAAATCATTAATCTTTTAACAAGTGAAAGCAGAACAGTTCATAATTGACACTACCGAACATCGGGTGCATCGTGCATGTCTCAGATGTGCGTGGCATTGGGCAGGGCAGTACGACACTTGACAACAGCGCATCTGGTGTGAGTCACTAGCCCACATGTGCGCTCGCGCCCACACACACGCACGCATGCACACACAATCAAATCGGCTTGACTGTAAATGACAGCTGTGGATACATTTGTATACGTCAGTGAAAAGAAAATGTGAAGCAGCATTGTGTAGGTTCAAAGTTATTCTGTGAATGTGTTACCCAACAATGATCAACATCTTGATATTTGTAATGGTTTACTGTTGGTGAACAAATTGAAACTGAGTATCATATCCTTCGCCATGCACATTTGGTGAAGTGTGTAAATAACGCCTGCTGAGATTAGGATCATTATACAAGCAGATTATATTCATACGGCCAGCAGAGTTAGAGAATAGAAAGAACAGCTAAACAAAGGGAGTAGTGTTATCATTACATCCCATCTGCTGAGCGAGAATCTGGAGCTGTGACTAGGTAGTGGTCAAAAGTGGCACAAGTGACACAGGTTCTTGCGCACACAAATAGTACAGGTGTGTGTGTTCATTCGCTGCGAAGACAAGGTCTCAGGAGGCAAACAGCTTTATGAAAATGTACAGTATGTTGTGCCAACTAGAATTACAGTTGCCAGCAAAGTTTGTGCCTAATATGTCGAAGAAAAGTCTTAGATGTCAACCATGACATACATTCATTCTATTGAAATATTTTTACTATTTCAATCAACAACATTGCGGTAGTACCTTGTAAATAGTTTCGAACAGCCAGCATTGCCAGCACTTTACATTGCCAACAATATTTATATTGAGCAACAGAAAGGTCGTATATGCACGTAAAGAGTATTATTTATTCAAAATATCTCATTCTATTAAAAACATATTACTATTTAAATAAGTTTTATTGCGGCTTTCTTACAAATAACTTCAAAAAACGGTCATTGCGGGTGCAAGAATTTATATTTCCGGCAACGTTTTTGCTTAATTTTGAGCCAAGGAAAGGTCATACGTCTGCTTCCAGTGTATCCATTTATTCAAAATACTACACTCTACTGAAAAATATTACTATTTCAATAAACTTTGTTGCTGCATTCTTGCAAATAACTTCCAAAAACGGTCGTAAGAATCTGTATTGCCAGCGACGTTTTTGCTATTTTGAGCCAAAGAAAGGTCATATATTCGCTTTGAGTGTATCTATTTATTCAAAATACTTCACTGTACTGAAAAATATTACTATTTCAATAAATTTTCTTGCGGTATTCTTGCAATTTACTTCCAAAGCGGTTGTTGCGGACGCAAGAATCTATAATCTGTATCACCGGCGACGTTTTTGCTTAATTTTGAACCAAAGAAAGCTCATATATCCACTTCCAATGTATATATTTATTCAAAATAATTCACTCTACTGAAAAATATTACTATTTTAATCAACTTCATAGCGGCATACTTGAAAATAACATCCCAAAATGGACGTTGCGGGTGCAAGAATTTATGTTATTGGCAACATTTATAATTTATATTGAAGTAAACAAAGGTCGTAGATCCACTTCAATGGCATACTTTTAAAAATAACGTGTTTGCTTTTCAATAAAAATGTGTATCATTTTATAAAAACACAATTTTTGCGCCAAAGGCGAGTGAACGCCGATTCAATGATAAAGAACGGTAAATGTCAACATTTTAGTTGACGGGGATCGCCGAAAATTTGTAAATTTCTAATAACGACCCCTCCGAAATGACTCTATATCCGGGAACCGTAAAGGGTCGTTCGGTAGTTGACTGTATGTAAATATTGTAAATATTATAAAAATGTTATAAAATCGCCCACCCAGTTAGTTTGTATGGTTATTACAGCAGCTTATAACATTTTAATATATAAAATGAAGTCTCCCGACATACTCACTCACTCATCAATGCACAGCCCAAACCGCTACACCCAGAACCATGAGATTCTGAGGGAATCTTCCCCTTGGCCCATAGGCACCCACTAAGAATAGATTTTTCGAAATTTGATAATTAAGGGAGTGAAAAGGGGTGAAATGTGTTTTCAAAGCATCCCTGATCTCATTAACCGAGAAAGCTATTATAAAATTTTTAACTTCATAATATTGCCCAAAGAAATGCATATTTGCGAATTTATTCGATTTTGCGAAATTCAAAAATTAAGGGGGTGAAAAACCATAAATGTGTTTTTCATTAATCCGTGATTTCTCCTCAACCATTACAGATAGTGAGGTGATTTTTTCTTTAAAATGATGCTTAAGTAAATATCAAAAAAGTATTTTTAGAATTTTTCGAAATTCATCCTTGACAGTTCTTAAACAAATAAAACTTGGTTTTAATTAATCCCACTTATCTCCTAAACCAGTGCAAATATTGAAATAGTTTTTACATTAAAATAAATCTTATATAAATATCAAAAAAGTAATTTCAGGATTTTTCTAAATTCGTCCTTAAAAGCTGTTAAGAAAATAATATGTGTTTTCAAATAATTATCTGTACCACATATATCCGTTGAGATATTGAGATGATTTTTTGATTAGAATGAAGCTTATGTAAACACCTACAAATCAAATTCAGAGTTTTATGAAATTTGAAAATTAAGGATGTGAAAAGCAGTAAAATGTTAGTCTCCCGAAATACGAGAATGATCACTGAGAAATAATTCAACAGTTATTTCTTTTTACCAACTTACCCATAAATAAAACCTCTTTGGCCTGTAGCCTGTACATACGAAAGAATTATCACGCCCTACCTTTAATCATTCACTCCGGTATTGTATAAAGTTTGTGGTGTGGGAGGGGTGGGGTTACGGGTTCGTATCCCCTGCAAGACTTTACGATGGGAATTACTATGACATCATACGAGCATATTGCGCACTCTCTTTACCCTGAGCTAAGACAATTTATGGTTCACTGTTATTGAGTACACTAGCTGTTAAATGCCTTCATCACATATTGTATCCAGAGTTACCGTTTACATTATATAATTTCACGCGGGCAAAGCCGCAGCCGGCCAGCTGGTGGGTGTGTGTGTACATATATATGTAACCTGTATCGGCTGTTTATTTCTCACAAAAATTCAGTTAAGTATATAATTAGCTTCAACTTCATGTGTTTGTCTTGAAAGAACTATATGATCATTGTAAAACGAATGTAAACAATACTGGAAGACAAATGTCTTATATCTGCTCTTGTTTTGGCAAAAAAAAAAAAAAGATAAGTATCACAAAAAGTAGTGGAAATGATGGATTGTACCCTAAGTAAAAATCACGGCCAAACATTTATATGTTTTGAGTCATAAAATTTCTCCCACTTTTAACGTATTTTTAAGCAAAAGTTAATAGTGACAAATACAGCCAGATTTATTTAGTTTTTACATGGCGTTTGGTTTTCCATCATCAATTTCATAATTATCAACATTACTCTAACCACAATTCCTTGTCTTCAGACAGACATTACTCCATGGACGAAACCTCACACCTTATCGGGAGTAGTTGTAATGATTAAAAGGTATGTGATAATTATTTCTTTACGAATTGCCTGTTACCCTACTATTAATCTAATGAATTCATATCAATGGAGTCAGTAAACTGTTTCTTATTTTAAAGTAATATAAAAATGATATTAGATACATACTTTAAAGCGTAATCTGACACGAATTACAATGTATCAATTAAAAATGTGTAAAATATAATATTCTAGTGCTTAAAATAACGAGGTGGTACATTTTCCGAACTTCATAACATGGCTGCAATTTGGCAACAGTGCGTGCCTTAAGCCCTGTAGGCCTACAGCAATCTAAGGTTGGGAGGCTCTATGTATAGTAACAGTACTTTGAAAAAAAAGAGAGCGAAAGCCTATACAACTCTGTACTGCAATCTAAGTGTGAGACGCTCTATAGCCATGTTTATACGAGTAATATAAAGATAAAAAATATCAGTGGCCGCATGTAACTATCTCCAATAGGAAAGTTTTGAAACTGATTATTGTTTTAAAATAATTTGTGCAGTGGCAAAAATCGGAGTGGTGCGTAGACTAAACGAGTGCCGGATGGCCTGCAAAGGGACGCGGTAGCGGTGAGATACTTCCTGCTGGTAAAGTATTTAGCACAGTGAAACCACGGAAGTTTGTACATCATTACTTGGTTAGAAGGATCATTAACATTTATATTGAAGTCTACAGCAATAAAAGAAATGGTATTTGGGTGCTCACCTAAGTTATCATCAAGTACAGAGAGAAATTCTGGAAAACAAAATTGAGGGGGCCTATAGTAGCCACCTAAGTGAATATTGATCTTGCCTAAATTACTTATGGTAATCCAGACTGAATAAAAACCTATATTGTGTACTAACTCAAGTTTGTGCTGCACAGATTCCCTAACACACACACACTCCCTCACCGACCCTATAGGTATTTCTACAAGCAAAATATGCAAGGCAGCCTGTTAAATTATAATACCCAGTTTCTTCATCATTCAACCAGGTTTCTGCAACTACAATAACGGTAGGGAACTGTGATATTAATAATTTAAGGTCATTCAATTTAGTTTTTACATTACGAATATTGATATAAAATATACAGAACTGGCAATGTAAAATGTGAGTTGGTGGATTTTCTTCACAATAATCAGCTTTTGAATTCCAATCACATTCACTTATTCTGTTGTGGAATGCAGAATCACTCACACCTCCCCTTTCTTGCATTGCAAAATTCTTCTAATGTTCTCAAATCCTTTAGTCGTGAAGAGACTTCGTTACAAAGATCTTCCCCTACTTGTGCACGCACCTACAAGTTTGTTGTTTTAATTCGCCTCTGCAGCCTTGGCAAGCAGCTATTGTA
Source organism: Medauroidea extradentata (assembly GCA_003012365.1). Classification (NCBI taxonomy): domain Eukaryota; kingdom Metazoa; phylum Arthropoda; class Insecta; order Phasmatodea; family Phasmatidae; genus Medauroidea; species Medauroidea extradentata. The sequence continues at coordinate 26,488 of PNEQ01088478.1, read as the reverse complement.
TCAATTATACGACATGTAACATAGATCTGCCTGCTCTCATCAGGGATGTTCAAGTCTGTACTGTACAACGGACTACTTAGTCTCCTCTTTCGCATAAGGTCATGCTTTTTTCTCCGTCATAAGAATTTAGCCACAATAGAAGAGGGGAAGTTTAATTTTATTGGCGCAATCTATAACATCCATCCAAGTCATGCTCTTCTATTTTGCAGCCCGCAACCTCTCCAATCTTCATAATAATTGTCTTACAATCTTCATCCTTGATCTTCGGGATTCCCTTAACATCAAAATTGTAGTTCTTACCATACTACTCGGCCTTGTTTTGAGCATCATATAGCCAGTTAATATCATCAGCGTGATCTATGACATTTTTCTTTGATGAATTATTGTTCACCCCTTATTTTGCCAAATTCTTTTCCCACAGTCATGATGTAGTGAATTTTGACTCTTAACTCCTGTTCAAGCCCATCGACACTTGCTTGCAGTGACTGCACAATCACGAAGCTGGTTTAATTATGAGGTCTGACATTTGAAAGTTGATTCACTCTTACAAAGTACCAGATAAGTTTTTTCTGAAATTGCTACAGAATGTGCGTGATACCATAAGTAACAGTTCACTTCACGTAATCACTGTCTAATAATAATAATGATAATAACAACAACAACAACCTCTTGCAGTTGGGCTTTGGCCCGGTGGCAAGCTCACATGCAGCATCCTCCCTCCAGACCTCTCCTGTCAACTCTCACCAGCTCCTCTCTAAGCACATTCCACTCCCTCACCATCATTGACTGCCTACCCCTCTCCGTCCTCCTCCACACCCTCCGGATCTTATACCTGTTGTTCACTATCCCTCCGTAATCACCCATGAGTAAATTGTAACCTAACATTACCCATTCTCTCTCCTCTTTCACCACTCTGAACAACCTATCAATCCTCTCCACCCTTTGCCTGTCCTTCAAAGTACTCCAACCCATTTCCTTCATCATCACTGATGGTCTGTAATTACCCTCATCCTCTCCCTCCTGCCCTTCACCCATCTAGCCACTCTCCTCTGGACCTTCTCCAGTTCCTGCACCTCCCCTTCCACGTAGGTATCCCACTCTGCCGCTGCATATTCCAGCGTTGGGCGTGCCATTGAGGTGTATGCCTTCTCCGTCACTCCACCACTGACTCCTTTCAGAACTCTTCCCAGCATTCCCAGTGCCCTTCTTCCCTACTTGTGTCTAGGTACTTACACGATGAAGCCAGCTTCGGTTGTTTCCGTAACCTAGATTCGGGTACGGCCGGCCTCTCCACTTCCCCTTGCATCTTTTCTAGCGAACTTAAGTCTGCGCATGCGCAAACACTAAGCGGGTCGCAGACGCGAAGTATTGCAGCAATGCACGTGTAGCCCGCCAAGCTTCTCCCCTCTCCACCGTTCCATCAAACCCGCAACAAAGAACAACACAGGGCTGCCTGATGCTCGTATTTCATAATTATAAAGTTTGACATCGTATTTCACCAACAGAAAAATTTTTCAGTGCATTATTGTAGAAGCCACGTCGACCAGAAAAAAAAAACTAGAAATTGTATTGTTTGTATGGTGCTTCCTTCTATACTTTACAAGGACCCCATAACAGCGAATACAAGTATTAATCTTCACCGTGTATTAGTTTTAAAGTGTACATAATGCCAGTTAAAAATTTACGAACAGAATAATCTCACTTTAGGAAGAATTAAATGCTCCGATCATAATTTTGGATTCTTTCTACATTAGCAGATTCATTTTAGATGTCAAATTCAACCACATTATTCATACTAATATTATGTTCTTTCTGAAAGCAATGATGTAGCATACATGAAATATGAAACTTACTAGCAATTGCTGCCTCCATATTGTTGCATTAATTTGTTTAGTGTAGTTTTGTTAAGTTTTGATTTAATTCCCGATACATTTATGAAGAAGAGTGTCAACAAAATTACATTTTCGATTTGATTCGATTTGTGTTAAACTAAAACAGTAAAATACGGGGTCGTCAGGCGCAAGGGGTTAATTTAGTTCACTTTACATTTTACGACAGGGAGCTGCGAACAATGATAATAGTTTTTAAGTCTTGGAAATTTGTTAATGGCTTCACGTGCGGTACTATTGATGCTCTGTGAAGAATATACTTATTTAAACTGAACGATTAGTTTGATTAGTTTATTTTCATCCTGTGGACTACAGTAAAAGATAATAGTAGCATAATTATTACAATTACATTTGTATGTATTGTAGTATATATACCGGTAGGTTAAGAGGGCTAGACACCTGATGTAATTTTGCCCTTTTGATGCGCGGAGACAGTGAAGCGATAAGGTTCAGTTTCTCCACACTCAACGATAACAGCATCGCCTTTATTCGCGGCGCGCTAAACTGCATGGCGAGCAGTATTTTCCTATTACTATTTTTCTCATTTACGACGAATCTGGGTGGAATTTTTTCCGTTACAGCTGTTTTAATAAAAGCCGTTTTTAGCCATTTTAAGGGGCCTCGAAAAACATGATTCTAATTAGCATGTTTCATTTTTAAAGTGTTAGAAGACTAGTTTTAACTGTGTTCTTTTTTTACAATACCTTTAGCGGTTTCGCATAAAAATGAATAGGCGCAGCACAGCATGCTACAACACTATTCATGTGTTGTGTCAGGTGCACAAGCCCCTTAAGAAATACATATTTGATTGTTACTTGCAGCAGAAGCATCTCGAGTGCGAATACGGGAAAGAGAAATGGGCTTAATGTCTCGTCGACAGCCAAGATCACTAGAAACTGTAACACATAAACAACAATAGTTCAAAGGAACTTGGGAAGGAATCGGTCGTGACTTTTTTCGTTAAGAACTCCATCCCGGTATTCGCCCAAAGTGATTTCGGGAAACAATGGAAAACAGAAATCATGACGACCGGAGACTGGAATCGAACACGTATGCTCCCTAACGCGAGTGAGCGAGTCCAATGTTCTAAACGTTCTGCCAACTCACTCGGTTGTGAGTAAACAGAGACAGAATTTACTTCAGCATATTTTTGGATAAAATGAGAGGACGAAGATAGTTTTTTTTATAGCAGAATGGGCGCAAAATTTAGGGAAGTATTGTCTCTTCTAAAAAATGAAGTAAAAGACTTCTACGCCACCGTCAAAGTAAGTTACTTTGTTTTTGTAATAAATATTTTGGTTTAAAAATGTTATTTTTTTCAGCAGTGGCATTTAATATTTTGATGTGCGGTGCTAATATGCTAAAATTATTTTTGTAGTGATTATTTTGCTTACAAAAGCTCAATTTTTCTGAAAAAGCTGTATTTTCAGGTTTTGCTCTGTTGTACTAAAATGCTAAAAATGATTGTTTTTTTTTATGTAATTAGGCTATATGGTCAAAAATCTCAAATTTTTTCAACAGGTATAGTAATTTATTTCTTTGCAACCCTAATATGTTAAAACGATTGTGTTTTTGTAGTAATTACTCTGTTGAAACATACTAAATATTTTTTAAAATATATTTTTAAAATTGACTAAACAAATACAAAATAATTTCCCCCATTAAACAGTGTGTAAGATTTCTAAGGAAAAAAAATACCCTGGGGCGCATGCAATAGATAGTAACAAAGAATTTAAAGAGTAGCTGTCGTTGAGAAAATTTACTTAACAGTTAACAATACAATTTTTAATTATTAACTTTGGGGAACTATTCATACAATCAGTTATCTATTACAAGCACGCCACATTTTTTTACGTTTAAACTTTTAAATATGTTTATAGGATGAATTATTTTGTACTTAAGAGTCGGTATTTAAAATCATGGTATATTTTAAAAAAATAATTATTTAAAATTATTTCCTGCGTTTAAGTCTCGTTGTTGTGTGAAATTTTGCAATCATATGTATAAAACTTAGTACTATTTTTATTACAATTTTCCCCTCTTATATTGCAATATCATCCAGTTCTGAGCTACGTCTATGGTTTCAGGACTCTAGTTCATCCGGAAAACAGTTTAAAATCGATTACAAAATTTGTACCGAACAGCGAGGCCAGAAAGCGAGTTAATAAAACCCTAAATTAATACACTGTTTAGTGTTACCGAATAGCCAAACAGGCAAGAAAGCGAGTTTGTAAAAACGTGTTTAAAATTCTGAAATTTTTTCAACATTTGCTCATTATGTTTTACTATATTCTGCTGATAATATGTTAAAATGGTTGTTTTGTAGTAAATAATTTAAAATATATCAAACTTTTTCCAACAATTTTACTTTATATTTTGCTGTATTGTTACTCGTGTTTAACAAGAACACGTGGCGAGACTCGGCAGCTGTCTAGTGCTGTGACACAATGATGGAGGAGGTGGGGTGAGTACCGGACAGCTGTTGGTATGATGGGGGGCAAGGAAAGGTCGTGATACCGAACATACCCGAATCAAAGTTACGGAAACGTCCGAAGCTGGCTTCATCGTGTAAGTACCTAGACATAAGTTTCTTCCCTTAGAAACCACTCTCTTTACCTGTCCCCTCCACCCAAGGTCTCCTTACAACATCACCACTAAGTGTACTTGTATTCTGCTGCCTCCCCTATCTCCTGCTCTCCCCATCTGTATGTCTGCCTGCCTCCTCATTCACAATTTTTCAGCATACTCCGCTCTGTTCATGTGATACATCCACCATCTTTGTGTTGTATACCGAACAGTTTGTTTGTTTGGGTAGGTATGCTACACAAATTATCTTCATTGAGCCATATATTTTTTGTAATAAAACACTTTAATTTGTACATGTATTAAAAGGGATGGAATAAACAGGAGGAAATTTTTAAAACTCCACAACATAAAAAAAAAACTCAAAATAATGATAATGAGGCAAAATCAAAACTATTTGATTGAACATAATCATTCTGATAGAATTACACAAACATTTTTTTTACAGCTTAACATTTTTTTTCACTGCTTTTAAGTAATTTTTACACCGTTTTAAAGGTTTAACACCAAATTTTTGAACCACATTTAACATACACTGAAATTGGCCATTTTTATTCACCTTTTTTTTTAGTGGTCCTTAGACATTAGTGATCATGACAAAGTATTATTACTTCACATCATCGATAGCTGTGCACACAACAGCAGTTCAAAATATAAAGTTATGAACAATCAGTCACTATTCAACTACATATATACTGATATAACATAGTTAAAAATGTTACCTGTATGAATTATGTATGTTTGAACCGTGTTATTACATTCCCACACATAATACTTTCCTGGTTAAGGAACTAAGATGTCCTTTGCAAGAAGTTGTTAATGACAGATGCCACATTACAAGGAGTGTTCAGATGGACATGATGTGAGCCGTCCACTTCGTGGAACTCAAACTGTGATGCACAATTTTTAAGAACACTGACAGTGTGCAGGTACACTCTCTCTTCATCTCCACCAATGAGAAGTCCTTGCTTTGCCCTGACAAACAACACCTTGCAGTTGATTCGCTCTGCTGTCGCATAGTAAACATCCTCAGTCAGTCTCCCGAGCCACTGTATGCGCAGGCGAGGGTCCCGGGAAAAGTGATATGACACCTTTCCCTTGTTCTCCACTCTGCAAGTCCCACGCTGCAGCAACGTCCGACATGCTTCCAGAGACAATGTGTGTTGCACGCCTTCGTACAACATCTGAACCATCTCTTCAAACTCGTATGCAGGCACTTTACCTAGCTTCTTCTCTATGGCCAAACACTTATCTATCGTCTGTTTCATTTTCTTGAGCTCGAACGTCTTGTTACCCATGACCAGCGAGTGGGCACACTCGACACTCATGAGCCTGTCGATGGTCCCTGGGTACAGCCCAGCATACATGAAGCCAATGGAACTGCCTAGCGAGTGTCCCAACACGGAGAAGGTCCGCCACTTGAAATGTTGCTGCAGCATCCTCACCACCAAGATAAAGTCGAGATAGTTGTAGAACCGGCCCACGGGCAAGTGTGATGACACACCGTGTCCCACAAAGTCTATAGCTAGAAATGAGTCTAGGTTCAAGAGTGGCACCAGTGTATCAAAGGTGTTGGCATTATCTTCCCAGCCATGAAGGCCGAGTACTGGCTGGACATCTGTACGCCCCCACCACTTACCTGCAAGAATCACGCCCAGTATTACCAACACAGCACTGCAACTTGGCTAGCAAGACACTGTTCTAAGTTGTGATCTGCCATTTCTTGTTTTACAAACTTAAATTACACATTTCAAGGGGAGTACTGAGAAAGCTTTAATTCAGGGGATGGTGCAAATGAGGGGATTATAATATATACATTATTTTACAATTGTATAATAACAAGCCAAACATTGTGTGAATAAGAAGAAGGGATACAATAAAACATATTGGTTTCATCTGCAACTTTTAATATTAATGCCAGCTAACACATTACTCCTAAATATGTAATATTGTATCAAAATAAATATGTACTTGAAGGTTGATTCATGTTTTGTTATGTAATACTTCCAGAGTTTCCAAAGTCATATCAGTAGTTAATTAATAACCACACATTGGATGTACCTTCAGCTCTGATGTATCACGCAATAACACTATAGTGTTTCCACTTCAATGTTCAATTAATTGATTAACAGAATGAAAAGGCAACATAATAAATATCAAATTCTCATTAAGTAACAGAAGGGAAGACATTGTCAACAGCATACATTGCTAACAAAGGGTAAATGAAAGGGACAAAACAAAGCGGCATACAGTAGAACCCCAATTTCACATTCCCCTGAATTACGTTTTCCCCTCAAATACACAATTTCTTCTGGTTCCCATTATTTTCCCTATGTTAACAATGGATTGTATTCCTGCCATTTACACTTTGGTTGATACTTGCTTCCCCTGATTTACACTTATTTTGTTACGAATGTAACAATATTTTCTCCTCCACTTATCAAGTAAATGTTGATATCCTGGAAGAAGGATGAAATTTCAATAGATTTCAATGTATGTGTACAAAAAGTTTCAAAAACAAAAGGGCAATTTAATCAGTGTTAGTAGCATAAATTAATGCCCAGTAGCATGTTGATGCTAAACAAATTTTTTTTGTTAGATTATTGATTATATTTGTTTATAAATACTTTTTGCGGTAACCTAGGTATTACATCTGTGCTGGAATTATAAATTAACTTGTAAAAATATTTAGTTAATAGATGTGTTGTTACAGTTGTTTCCCTCCATTCACACTTTCCCCTCATTTACACCATTTTTCATTTGTCTCGTAGAAAGTGTAATATAGGGTTTCTACTGTGTTTAAGGGGAAGGAGGGGAGCGTGTAATCCAGGTTCTACTTTCTTTTCTTCTCACTCTCTGAACTTTCAAGAATCAAGTACAGTATATTAAGAAATACTTGATGGCAAGTATGGTAGAATATTTCTGAATGTGGTCAGACACTGCCAGAAAGAAGTAACGAGAATTATTTTGATATGATTACACAGCAACAAACCTTAATGAAGTGCATCAGAACACGACAATTAATGACGATTTGATTGGACGGGATCACATGCAAACAAAAGTTATAGGATAAACTATAACTAATCATTAACTACTATTATTCAAGATGAAAATGTGACAAAACAGCCAAATAAAACCACATGAGACAAAACACAAGTAACCATCAACAAAGACTACATTTCACTCACTGTGAGCAAATATAACCAAATATGATCAATATGGCTAATTAGGTTTCATCCAAATACCGTATATACTTATTCATAGGGCTTCCTACCCCAAAATTATGAAAAATATATCTGGGGTGCACAATAAACACGAGAAAAAGTGAGAGTTTGTACATCATTACTTGGTTAGAAGGATCATTAACATTTATATTGAAGTCTACAGCAATAAAAGAAATTATATTTGGGTGCTTACCTAGGTTATCATTAAGTACAGAGAGAAATTCTTGAAAACGAAGTTGAGGGGGCCTATAGTAGCCACCTACGTGAATATTGTTGACCTTGCCTAAATTGCTTATGCTAATCCAGACTGAATAAAAACCTATATTATGTACTAACTCAAGTAAATCAAAAGCCAAAACTTCGGGGTCATAAAAATCCAGTACATGGAACATTTTTTATCTCTTACCCTCCCCCCCCCTCCCAGGTTTTGGTTATTGATTTACTAACATCCTGATACGTGTTGTATGTTTTGTGTGTGAACATGGGTGCTTATTACATACGTATAAACAATTATTGATTCCACATTAATTTAACACACCCATTTAACCTAATTATCTTAGATTTTTTGCATAGAGGTTGCCTTTATAGTGTAATTTAATATTCACACAAAACATTTTAAGGAATTTTTCAAAAAAGAAAAGAACTTTTTTTTCTTCCAAATTTTAAACTTGATAGTTAAAAAAATGCAGATAAACCTCACTATAACGAGACCTCCAAATGGCTCAAAAAATTCTCACTATAGTGAATTCTTGCTATGGCAAAAAAAAAAGTCATACATTTCCTACATTACATAATCTGTTTTCCCAAGTGTACATCCTGGTAATCCTTTGTTACTACTGTACATAATACTCTAAATAAGTACAGAGGAACACAGTATTTTATCTAAAATAAGTCACATTTTATTAAATAAAATTATCTGAAGAACAACAGGTGGGATCTACAAATGAGAAAAATTATAAGAGGTGCAGAAAAAATTTTGAAAGAAGTTTAGTTAAGGATAACTCCATTTACCAACTAAACTGTACACAATACTTTCATTGTTGGTGGTGTTAAATTCAGAATTTTGCTTTCTCCAGCCCGCACTAACGTTCAATTTACTCCAAATGCAAGGCACACGACTGTTATCACTCTGTGAATCAAAATAAATACCATTAAGATTGAACTGAATTTGACACCTGCTGTATAATTACTGTACTACGCTTTCCCATTACGAAAGTCCACCGCTCGTGTTTACTTCCCGCAGCATAATGATAACAAACAATGTGTGATGTAAAGTGCGCCGAAACTGTAGGCTGCTAGTCTGTAGCCACGCTTGGCAAAACAGCTGCTGCCACCAACACACTCACACACATTGTCAACATCGCGCTCCAGCCAGCTATGCGGCTGTAGTGCAGACAGCAGCAGCTAGCTAATGTTACAATGACCTAGCTGTGCCGTGACCCAGACTGTGTGCTGTCGTTCACAAACACACACACACAGCATGTACGGTAGTGACAGTTTTAAATATTACAGTAGTAGTGTGGGTACATCTGGAAAACTTGTGCTACAAAACACTTGACTTTTAAATTAATACAATATTTTTTTAACACCTGTAAAGGTTTTAAAAAACTGGGGTACTGATTATCGTGAAAACGTGAAATTATATTACAAAACTACGTCCACTACAGTTTTTATTGGCACAGTACACTCCATTATGTTAAAACACTTTTAAAACATGTCATAAAATGCACTTGATTACAAAACAAACTTTAGGCCTAAGTACCTGAAAAAAAAATCACTTTTGTAAGGGAACAATTGTCATGAAAAATTCACTTTCCTAAGGAAAAAAATTTGTCAAGAGTAGCTTGCTTTTTCTTGAAGTTGTTTCTCAACACAAATTCCTCGACACAATGAAAGTGTGTCATTTCCATTGTAGAAGGATACTGCGTTGTAGAAATTGTTTAGAACTTCGAGGGTTTCAGTAACTGCTGCCCAAGTTGGTGTTTGTACTAGCCCACTACCTTCATTGTCGTCATCTTCGGAACTGTCCTTCTTTGTAAAGTTAACGAGTTCCTCTTCAGTCATTTCTCTGCACACTACAACATCGGTATCAGTCGACACAAGCTCATCAAAGTTGACTGGCACTTCCTGTTCCCAACACTCAGGTTCTTGCAAAGGCTGAGCAGAAACACCCACAGTTTCTTCAAAAGCTGGATCGTCCACATTCTCTTCAGCAGGCTTGGTGACGAAGTCAGCATATCAGAAACATCCAGCCACTGCATCTGGTGTTATTTTACGCCACGCAACTGCAATTGCACACATGGCCTCCAATACATTCCACTTCGTAAGATGCTTTCCTATTACTCTATCCATTCTAAGGTGGTAGCTAATTTAATCAACAATAACATTTTTTCACAGCATAAATTTCATTTGAAATATTGAAAAATACAAGGTAACTGTGTTAACAGCACAATTCCAATGTGAGGAATCAATATATAATTCAAATGCTTTGATTTATTTCCTTAGCAACTTTTATTCCTGCTGCAACCTTAGAGTGGACAGAGCATAATTCAATTTTTAGCATCACAGACTGCACCAACATGGAGCGGAAATGGTGTTTCAGGAGGCGGAAAACACCTTGATCTAGTGGCTGTAGCACACTAGTGCAGATTGGAGGGAGAAACAAAAGTTCTACATTTCTACCGGATGTGCTGGGTAGTTGTCAATTAGCAGCACAACTTTGTGAATTCACACCTCCATCCTGGCATCAAAAGCATGGAGCTATTTTTTGAACAACTCTCCAGTCATCCAAGCCTTCTTGTTTGCATTGTATGTACACGACAAGTCACGCACACCACAAAATGCACTAGGCTTAGCGGACTTGCCAATCACGTACGACATAAGCTTGTCACTTCCATCCACGTTGGCACACAACAATACGGTTTTTTTTCCTGCCCTTAGATGGTTCACATTTAGTTGCACACATTTTATCAGGCAAAAAGTTATAGAATATGACTGACTCGTCTGCATTATAAATTTCTCATGGCGTATACCGTTTCAAAATGTCCTGGAGCACAGGATCCCACTTCTTTACTGCATCGTCACATACACTTCCTGGTTCCCCAGGCAAAACATGTTGGGTTTTCACATTTTAAATCGGTGCAGTCAGCCCTCACTTCACTTAAAATCTTCAATTTTTGTTAAACCATTGAAACAACACATCCAACCAGATTAGAATGCTCTGCAGCTTGTAATTTTTTACTACCTGTCGGCACATTTTGCTGCAGAACAGCAGCCTTTATTTTGTCATTTTTAACTATCATAAACAGTTTGGAGGACTGCAGATTGTATCGTCTGCCGATCTCACTTTTGCTGACATTCCCCGCTTAGCACTCGGTAATAATTTTTAATTTCGTAGCAATACCAAGTGATTTACGCTTGCTTGCACTTGCCATTTCAAAAATTAAAAGAAAAAAAAATGTCAACTAGACTAAATAGCTAGGTAATTTGTCCAAAAAAAAAAAAATACAGCATTAACCTTTTCAAAAGCAACACCACACTACGATCTGCACTTGGCAAAAACACGCTAAGTTTACATGAAAAAGAGCACGAACGTGTACAAAATTCAACAGATATGCGCTGCATCATAGCACCTTGAGTGAGAGGGAGAGAGAGAGAGGCGGCCACATCCGAAGCTTTAAATCTTGCCACATCGGAGTACAGGTGTACGAGATATAAATGTGTCCATGGCTGAAGCTTGGAAATTGCCACACTGTAGCGCCATGAGCGTGATATACTGTATTGCGACAAAAGTGCATGAGATATCAGTTGTTATCGCTACCGGCCTATCGTTATAGCGAACAATATTGAAGTTTACTTGTTAGAAATAAATATTTTAACCTCGTTATTCATGTACGGCAGGTTGGTACAATTGAAAATTCTCGCAATAATGAATGTCTTGTTATAGGCCATACTCGTGAACCGACCTTGTCGGTTTGACAACACACGAGACAATTTGGACATGTATTAATTTTCAGTATCTAATAAATTGACTTTAGTTATATGTCAGTATGTTCTCCGCAGTTTCGTTTTGAACACTTCACGTCAACAGAAACTCTTACGTACCTTGTGATCCAGTAATCTACTTGTAATAGTTTGGAAAATTCTACGATGCAACATGTAAACATGATGTTTCCTCGCTATAGACTTGTGAACTAAGCAGAGACACAGGTGCAGACAGTCCATCTAACTCCGTGCTACACTAGCACACTCAAGTGACCGGCACCGTACGTCAAGATTGTTCTTTGTTTTATCATAATTATTTTTCTTGACTATATCTGAAATGAACAAACTGAGATGATATGTCAATAATTTTCTACGCACCCGAGTTGTATAAAGTTTGTATTATGTTTTCATTATGTATTTTCTGGTTTAACTGTGATAATTATTTTATTGTAATTTTAACTTGTTACAGTTGTTCCACCATGTTGGGCGGACTATATTTTGCCTTGTATTAATGCTCGCTGTTTGTATATATACTCGTGTTTTCCTTCTATGTTCGTTCAGTCGGCTTTCAGTGAAATGTACGTATTACTCTTGTCTTTCAACATCACAAATGTGGAAAGGGTTGTTATGCTACAGGACTTGTAATTGATTAATTTTCTGCACCTGTTTAGTTAACTGTTTTGTTATATTTCTTGAGTTAAAGTCCTCTGTAGCATAATGGCCCAAGTCGTAGTGTCTCGTTCATGTTTTGCTGTTTGTTATTCTCTTTTTATCTGTAAATTAAAGTTAACTTTCACGTTCAGGTTTTTTCACTATTTAACTTCTGGTAATTTCTGTAAATTTTCAGAGAAGAGGCAGACATTTAAATTCTATGGTATAGTTTAGCTTGTACATTAATTCATTACTGTGGGCATGCAACTTTGAATATTAGACCTTTGCAGAGAAACTAAGTAATTGCAGGTAACTAATAATAATTTGTTTGGATATTTTTCATGCACCTTTTGGGCCCGGTTATGAGACTGTGCTAGGGTGATAGGTTGCGCACATACTACCGAAGTTTGGGACTTGGTAGATTTTGCTGCTGTATATGTTTTGGGGCATGTGCAGAGACAAGTGTTTTTCGCGATGCGCGAAATCGCGAAATATATGTATAATAACGTGAAAACGCTAAATAATCTATTACTTAAAGAAATTGCGACAAAAGTACCGAAATAAACGTGTAAATACAGCAATACGTCCGATTTCGATTAATCGATTGTAGCAGTTGACGTTCAATCGATTGTTGACGGCTCGCGATAATATCTCGTAAGTTGACCGCTAGATTGTGTCGAGTGTCGACTGTCGTTACCGTAATCGCCGGTCGCGGCGCTACAAAATGGCGTGCACGGAGTAGTTCGACGTTTCTTGTTAATTTTGTAGTGCGAGTTTATTTTAAAATGGTTGTGACGGTGTTTGACAGGGCGGCTGAATTTGCGAGTGAAGGATTTTACGTCTTTGACAGCGCGAAAAAAATCCTCATGTGCAAATATTGCAATGTGAGAATAGAGTGGCAACGAAAGGACACGTGCGTGAAACATATCAAGAACAGTGCCGGGCACAACAAAAACAAGGAAGAAAGTCAACAATCCGGTGTGACAAAACTGCAAATTTCACTAGAAACTGTAGTTTCTACGGCAAAAAAATCTAAAGTCGACAAAAATGAATTCATAATGTCGACAACATTCCGATTGAAAAATTGGATAACCCTAAACTTCGTCAATGGATGAACAAATATATTGAAGGTGAGTTTTTATTTATTTATGCAAGACGTTTTTACAGTTTTGTACATTAAATTAGCAGATAAATGTTGCGGCACAAATATGGTTAGTAGGCCGTCCTACCCATTCTTTTGAACAAATTTAGGTCTACTTAAATTAATTTGATATTAAAGCTTATTGAAGTAGTCTTGAGCGTGTAAGAGTGCAACATTTATTGTGGGAATCATTAAATTGCACAAAATTGTAATGGAAATATGAAAGCTATTATTTTTGTTGTAAAATATTTTCAAAGCATTTTTATTATGATACCTACAACTTAAGTTTGTACAATATTTTTTTATTAGGTGCTGGAGACTTGCCATCTGCTGACAGAATCCGTAAAGGGTATGTTCCAGAGATATAAGTTCCAACGAGGAGCAGAGATTGAAGGATGTTGTTAAGGACCAGAAAGTGGCCATTCTCTGTGACGAAACAACAGATCGGAAGGGGCAATGTGTGTTTATTGTTCTAATAAAAGTGCTCAGCTGTGGTGATGAATCTGTTCAAAAACTTTTCATTGGAGGTGTCAAAATCCTAGCAAATGCAAATGCAACAGAATGCTCTCAAGCAATTGTAGGGGTCATTCATAGCTTGGGCATTCACTATGGGAACATTGTATCAATTACCTCCGATTCAGCCAGGTACATGGGTAAGTGCATCAACGCCATTATGATCTTGGTGTCAGAAGAACTGGTCCATACACAGTGCTGGGACCACAAACTGAATTTGGTAGGGAATATTTGGTCCATGGAACTTAGTGATTTAAATAACTCTGTCGTTCAAACCAAGCACTTGTTTAACAACCCTCGGAAAAGAAAACATGCCTACTTGCAGTTCATCACAGAAAAGTGTCTCGACAGCAGTTCCAAACCCAAACTTCTCCCGATTCCCGTTATAACCAGGTGGAACTCCTGGTTCAAGAGTGTCGAATATTTATGTGAATTTTTATATTATATTGTAGACTTTGTTGCTAACATTGGGGATGAAAGTGTTGCTGTCAAATATTTCAAATCTCTGACTCCATGTGAAGTTGATAAAATACACTGCCAAGCAGAAATGCTGGTTGAACATTGCACACAGTGCTGCAACTTACTGTTGACGCTGGAGGGTAGTAAAATTCCGATGGCACACACACTTGTTTCCAAACTGAACGACCTCTCCAAGAACTTCATTTTGCTTAAAGATGGGTTTTTTTTTTAAAAAACTTCTTCTGTACTTTCCAAACTCTCAAAACACAGCCAGGCACAAATGACAAGTTTGTTTCAGTCTGTGGGAAGAAAAAGTTTAAATAAACTAAACCAGCTGATAGAGTCGGACAGTGCAAAAGATTTTTTTTCATGTCTTGGGGAGCTACTCGATCCTAGAAATATATTGAAATGTAATATTGAAAATGATAAGGTTTGTGCTTTGGTGAAAAATATTCCTATTCTCAAGGACATTGCAACGACTGAACTTATTGTTCCATATTTCATTTACAGAGAACAGGTTTCTAGTTTATGCAAATCGGGTAAAGATGTAGATGCTGTTGCAATTCTTCTGTCCTTGAAGTCTGA
>PNEQ01088478.1:0-11359 GCA_003012365.1 Medauroidea extradentata | reverse complement strand
TGAGGACAAATTAGAGTGCTGATAACATGGAACTAATGTTAACTTTGGCAATGTCAGACTGAGTTTATTGTTTTTTTTTTAGGCAGACCTTGAGTACATTTTACTCTCTGTAAGTTACAGATATAATTGTCTAATTTTGTTGTTTCCTTTTAAGAGTTACTTGTTCTTTTAAATATTTTGTTTACAGATAACAAACTTGAACCATTTAAGTTGTGTAGTTTAACATAATGGCAATTATATATTCTACTACTTACTAAACAAAAGTTACTATTGAAGCTATATTGTTTTTACTACCTTGTAATGTTATTGTCAGGAAATAATGTAACCAGAGAGTAAATGACAAAAAAGTATCGAAATCGACACTTCAAAAGTGACTAAATCCGAGAGAAATTGACGAAAAAAGGACCGAAATCAGAGAGAAAATGACGAAAAAAGTACCGAAATCAACCCACCAAAAGTGACGAAATTTTAAAGAAATTTTCACCGAAAACACTTGTCTCTAGGCATGTGTGCCCCTGAAGTTTACCACCTGTAAGTATAGGGGTTTATTCAGATTTGTGATTGTATTGTGTATTCGCTACTGAGGTATGGGACTCAGTTAGCATTGTTCTTGTTATTGTCCAAGTTGGTTTCCTATAAGGATAGGGCTAGCTTACTTGTAATATTTTTCTGTTTCCGCTGCACCCTTTACAGTACTCTCGACTAGAGCTTCTTTTGCTTCATATTGTTCAAATTGACAGATTAAATTGATACCTATTGCACGCCTGTTAATAGTAATTTGTACAGTGTATGTTTAATGTCTTTTCTGTATTTCGTAATTTGCTTTTCTAATGTTTTGACCTATGTTGCCGAGTATTTGAGTTTGTAAAAATGTTTAAGGTTGTGTAATTTTGAGTTTTGAATAAATCCCCGTTGGGATTGAACCCGACCTTTGATCTTTCTTTGAAGTTGAAGCTAATTTACAGTTTACTTTTTCATGATTGGAATTTAAATGTGATTTTGTTTACAGGTATTGCTAATTCTTTAATTGTTAAACTTTACTGAGGTGTTTGAGGTTACGAGTTTGATTTACTTTGAGTGTGGATTACTTTTGCTTAAGCGTCCTGGTGAATCTATAGGGATCCGTAACCCACCTTATCCTTTTTTTTTTTTTTTTTTTTTTTTTTTTTTTTTTTTTTTTTTTTTTTTTTTTTTTTTTTTTTTTTTTTTTTTTTTTTTTTTTTTTTTTTTTTTTTTTTTTTTTTTTTTTTTTTTTTTTTTTTTTTTTTTTTTTTTTTTTTTTTTTTTTTTTTTTTTTTTTTTTTTTTTTTTTTGTAATTTGTTACTGTCACCATGAGTTGTGGTGCTAGACCCTAAGTAGGCGACAGTACAATCGTTACGGTGAGGTTTACCCGTAATTTTAAAAACTTTTTTTCCTGTAAACAATATTGTGTTGCATATCTCGTGAAAGATAATATAAAATGCTGGAAAATAATACCCACCTCATTTTCCTAGCTTAATTTATAAAGCCACAATGACAATTTCAAAATACACCTATATTGTGATCTTGAGTGGTTTTTTTTCCAGAAAATTTCCATAGCCATACTTTCACAATGGGTCGACATAACACCCCAAAACTCTATTTATTTCTTAGCCTAACAGAAGACCACCTCCTCAAAATTTCATCAAAATCTCAGATGGTGAAGTAAAATTGTGTTGAAGACATGGAATAACACTAAATAAATTATCTACTGTGTACAGTTCAGAGTCCTGATTTTCCAAGCTGTATCAGTTTCAGAAAGAAATTTAGTAAAATTTTGGTTACTGTTGAATCTTTTTTTTTTTTTCAGTAAAATCTAGGGAAGCTGAATTTGACTTAACAAACCAACAATTGTTGTTTACAGGAATAACTAATTGTTTTGTAACATTGTTTCCCTTTATGATTCTCTTGTATTTAGTAAAAAAAATTAATAAATAAATAAAACTTCTGCAATTTTTTAAAAGAATTTTTATAATTCCCAAGAATCAATAAAAATCACTTAATTTTTAATAGGAGTATCCTTGAATTTTGACCCAAACCACAAACGATGGTTTCCCAGTTACAACAAAGTCTGCACCCAGTATATTACTGTACCTGCTATACGACCCCAGTTACGACAAAAAAGGAACCAAATACGTTACTGTACCTGCTATAAGATATCAGTTACGACAGAGTATGCACCAAGTACATTACTGTATCTGCTTTATGACCCCGGCCCAGTTACGACAAAGTCTGCACGGAGTACATTACTGTATCTGCTATATGACCCCAGTTCGACAAAGTATGTTACTGTACCTGCTATAAGACCTCAGAGTCTATTACTGTACCAGCTATGCTACCGCAGTTACGACAAAGTCTGCACCAAGTACGTTACTGTACCTGCTATATGATCCCAGTTACGACAAAGTCTGTTACTGTACCTGCTATACGACCCCAGTTACGACAAAGTCTGCACCAAGTACATTACTGTACCCGCTATACGACCTTAGTTACGACAAAGTCTGTACCAAGTATGTTACTGTACCCGCTATACGACCCCAGATACGACAAAGTATGCACCAAGTACGTTATTATACCCGCTATACGACCCCAGTTACGACAAAGTCTGTACCAAGTACGTTACTGTACCCGCTATACGACCCCAGATACGACAAAGTATGCACCAAGTACGTTACTGTACCCGCTATACGACCCCAGTTACGACAAAGTCTGCACCAAGTACGTTACTGTACCCACTATACGACCCCAATTACGACAAAGACTATATCAATTACGTTACTGTACCCACTATACGACCCCAGTTATGACAAAGTCTGCACCAAGTACGTTACTGTACCCGCTATACGACCCCAGTTATGACAAAGTCTGCACCAAGTATGTTACTATGCCCGCTATACGACCCCAGTTACGACAAAGTCTGCACCAAGTACGTTACTGTACCCGCTATACGACCCCAGTTACGACAAAGTCTGCACCAAGTACGTTACTGTACCCACTATACGACCCCAGTTACGACAAAGTATGTTACTGTACCTGCTATAAGACCTCAGAGTCTATTACTGTACCAGCTATGCTACCCCAGTTACGACAAAGTCTGCACCAAGTACGTTACTGTACCTGCTATATGATCCCAGTTACGACAAAGTCTGTTACTGTACCCGCTATACGACCCCAGTTATGACAAAGTCTGCACCTAGTACGTTACTGTACCCGCTATACGACCCCAGTTACGACAAAGTCTGCACCTAGTACGTTACTGTACCCGCTATACGACCCCGTTACGACAAAGTCTGCACCAAGTACGTTACTGTACCTGCTATATGACCCCAGGGAACTGGAATAACCACTTCTTGAACTGGCTTCTGAGTGTGTTGGCAAGCAGCAGGCTGGGAGTATCTTCGACACACGAGGCCGTGTGTTTGTTTCAGGCATGCCAACCTCCTCCACAGTATCATCCTGTAGCTGTGTTTCCTCAACCAGAAACCTGTAACACATTCACATATACACAGCAATTCTTGTTAAGTTTTACACGTAATTTACCTTCCCCCAAAATATTTTTATCCTACCATTGCAGTTTTCACAACAGAGTGATGTGTTGTGATTTGCTTCAATCAGAGTCTTGATGCTGACAACAATAGCCAAGAACTTTGCACGATTCACAGGTTTTATTCAGAAATAGGCTAAGTGTCACTGAAAAGTATGTTTATTTAGCTTACATTTTTAGAGTGACTGCTGTAGAAACTGGAACCTCTTCCTTTGATTTTATATAGTCTGTCTCGTGTGACTTTTCCACATTTTGATATTCCTATTCTGAGAATTGTGCCTGGCAGTTCCATTGTTTAGAGCTTTAAACCTAACCAGCTTCCTGGAACAGTATCATTTCCACAATCCTGTTTACAGACACACTTCTCAGAAGTGAAATGTCAAAATATGGAATTCTTACATGATATAGACATAATGATTTGGTACAAAATTGATGCAAACAGACAAATATTTTCAATAATTTATTTTCTGTTTGTATTTCAAGTACTTTCACCAGAGACCAAAATATTTCTCTATGTAACAGATGTCAGCACAATTACGTATCTTGACTGACAGTGATATTCATCGCTGTAATACAAAGACACTGCAAGAACTCATTGCTGGTAACATGTGTTGCACTTATCATAGTACGTACACTATTGTAAAGATTGATAAACAGTCTACTGATAACATATCATTAAGGTAAAACACCTGGGATTGAAGGAAATTTCTTGTTAAAAATTCTGAAGAGCAGAATAATTGTTTATACAGAGATATCTATCCACTGGATGGATTTTTTAGCCTACCTTGTTGTCTAGAAACATTAACAAATAAAACTGTGTAAGTGGTTTGGTTTGTTTTAATACTGATTTTAAAATAGGCAGTGCAAACAACCCGTGATCGGATAACCGATAATCCAAAATTCCAACATTGGATAGTCTGTATCCTTCAATAAGATACGGTAGTATGTATATGTTAAGTTAGGCAAAAAATTTATAGTACAAGATTATATGCAAGTTATATGTTACAGTAGTGTGTGGACAAGTTGCGAGAGTTAAATAGTTAGCAATATGTAAAAGTACATTGTTTGTGTTAGTGTGACTTTCGTCACATTAACGAGCAGCCTTAATATGCACGTGTGTGTACTGTAGTCATTACATGAATTGAAATTAAATTGTGTAGTGTACTATCAGAAACACAAGACTGGAGGATTATAATTAAGTATTACAAGAGGAATGAAAGGAGGTAAGCAGGATTGGAAAAAAACCAGGTTTAAATAAGGTTTTTTCATTGAACTAGTTTTTTATCAATGTTCAATATAATTACTAACTGGAATGCATTAGTTTTTACTGTTGTACAAACTCAAAACTATTACCAACTTACGGTAAGCAACCCAGATAGTAAAATCAGCTGCAACCCAGATAGCAAAATCAAAATCAAGTCAAGCCACAAGCTTACATGCTATCTGGAAAATTGTAATTTTTTCCTCAACTTTATTACAATTAAATAAATGCTGGTTGTAAGTACTATAAAGTAGAGAGGCCTACTCAAGTGCAAAAATGTTAGAAATAATGTCTAACATACTATAATTTCCAAAGTTATGATAAACTAATCACATCCTTGATATAAATATATATGTAATTTTCTCTTTCACTATCTTGCATTTGCCATGTTGAAGAGTAATTCTTTCCCAAGTTTTTAAATTTTGCTTTTCACAACACATCACTGCTAAACACTTTAAACAAAAACACAAGTTTTGATGCTTTCTGTGTACCTAATTGATTATGTAGTTTTGATTGTAGTACTCCAAATAATAAGAAGATTCTTTCCACACTTGCTGAAGAAGCTGTTCGACTGAAAGAAAAACTATTATCATTGAATTTATCACTGCAATTTTTCTGGATTTTCCACCACTCATAAGTAGAAACTTTTGATGTCACCTCATTATCAAAAAGGAACCTTTGAATGGTGAGTTTTTTGATTGAAACTTAACAACTAATGGAAGAAGTGAGCTAGTTGTATACTTCGATTTTGTAAAATCAAGTGCCATTTTCTTTTCTTTGTCAGTTAAATCAAATGATGAAGTCTTTTATTTAGGATCCAGCATGTAATCTAAAAAATTAGCAGGTGTTAATGTCATGTTATAACTGTTTTTAAATTTGTTTATGGCATCTTTATTCTTTGTAGCTTCAATATTATTTTGAAGATTTTCCCACACAAGTATGGAGTCTGAAATAGAGCAGCTGTTTTTCTGCACTTCATCGAGGGCAGTGTCAATAGGTTTCAAAAGAATAAAAATGTTCTCTACATTGCATTTCTGAATCAAACTAGAAATCAGTTTTTGCATTGTGTTATGAATACTGTCACTATGTTCTTCACAAATCTGCAAGAGAGTTTCCCGCCCTTTAAGATATGTTTCAAGGCAATCTACCATTGTATTCCACTGCACTTCACTTGGGAGGATGAGTTTTGGAGCATTACTGTATATTTTCTGTAACACGCATTAGCAAAGTGGTTGTTTCTGAAGTAATTAACTATACGTATCACATGTCTCACATTTTGAACATTTAAGTCATTTTCTAGCGAATTTAATACATGTGCTGAGCAACCATGCATGATAACGTCCAAATCCTCACAATTTTCAAGCATTGAGCAAATTTTTGTAACGTTGGCAACATTACCTGTAACAACTGAGCAAACCTTGCACTTAAAATCTTCCTCACATTTTTTATGCTGTTGGTTGCTGCTACTTGTAAATAACTAGCAGTGTGAGCATGACCGGATGTATCAACTGTGTCCACTAAATAAACATATTCCATTTTGGTTGTAACTGTGACACATACTATTGGTTCATTGTGGACATTTGACCAACCATCAAACCTAAGACAGACAGTTTCATCCTCCAGAGTAAGAGAACAAGTTTTCCGTTCCTCTTCATAAATAGTCTCGAGTAATGAGCCAACAATTTCTTTTCTGTCTGTAGGAATATAACCTGGACGGAGTTTCACTAACTGAGGATGATCAACACTACAGAAAAAAAGTATTTGTTGCAAATATGATACGAGCAACTTGCTGATCTAATGACTTCTTCTGCATAGGCGTTGATCAAACTACATATGAGTCCATTGATGTTGCAACTTTTTACCTTTTGAGAAAAGTTGAATTTAATTCATTGTCTTCACTAGATGTAGTTAATGTTGTAAAACCATGAGTGGAAGTACTGGCTGTGCTGGTGGCAGTCGTAACAATACCTGAAAAATAAATATTTGCAGTAATTTTGTGTTGATATAGTTTGGTTGGTATATAGGCATATTTTCATGGTTGAATTGTTAATGTGCTTGTCACCAGCATTAAAAAGTGAATGTTCACTTCCCAAAAATGACTTTTCTGTAAACTAGGAAAGAGTATTAAAACTGGACAAGCACTGTGTAAAAATAAAAATGTAAATGGAATGTCCTGTAATTCTGTGACATTTTAAAGCAGAAATTAACATGCAGTGATTGTGTAGCATATGTAGGCCTACTCCGGATGTAATCAGTTTCAAATTGAGTACATTCTGACAATTTTGTTCTGTAATATATGTGACAGGCCTATATGCCAAAGTACAGACACATACCAAAATGGGGGTTAAATTATGAACCATTTCTAAAGGATTTTCTGACTTTAGTACTGAAATAACAAACTATCTCAAGGATAGAAATTCTCAAGTTGCGAAAGTTGCAATTGGAAATAACCATCTAACACTAACAAGAAATTTCAATATCCTATTTCAGACAAATTCGAAACATCATAACCAACAACCACATGTTCGTGAATTTTTTCATCAAAACAAGGTGAATGCTGGTGATCTTACCAGAGCGGCAATAAAAGTAGTGGACATAACCGCAAAAATGCCTAGTTACTATTAAACCGCAAAAATATGCCATATGATTAATGTGGATTACACTGTCAATGTTCCAAAATGTTTGCTATTATTAGGGACCTCTATATTTGGCCAAAATAATTTTGTGTCAGTTTCAGTGCCTTACGTGCACGTCTGCAGTTCTCCTTCATGGTTAGTGATTGGCTGTTTTGACTCGCAAGATTCTTATGGATCTACTTGCAAATCACAGATGTGTGGTGTTGCAGTTACCTTATTGTGATTGGCACATTCAAATGAAGGACACGCTGCCAATAACCATAATGCATAGCTGTATATTGTGCACGTAAGGTAGTAAAACAAAGTGGACGGATTATTATTGCCAAAATCAGGGGTCCCTTACAATTATACAGGAAGCTCTGCTACTGAAACTGTCTAATATAACCTGGAGAGTATTAAGTTTGTAGGCCTACTCTCTTATTGTTAAAAATGTCCGGGTAGGTTCGTTAGGGTTAGGTTATGTTTTAATACGTTAGATTAATTTAGGTTAGATAAGTTTAATGTAAGTTTGTTATTACTGTCAAATTTTTATTTAGGCCCAATTTGTTAACCTCTATGATTTGTTGCTCTTTTCTCCAAAATTCACCGGGTCTTTAAACCCCTCCTCGCTGTGGCTTTTTTTAGAATGTGTATTTTTAAATACATTACAGTAATTTTCATCTTTAGTGCCTATTAAACAACCTGGGAATTTGTCCTCTTTCTTCAAATTCTCTCTCCTAATGCAGTTATTCATGATAATTACCATCTCAAAAGTAGTGGTGCAGATGAACATGGATTTATTTTCCCAGTAAGTAAACATAAACAATCAAATTTTCCATATATAAATAACTCTACCTGCATCATCTTCACTACCTTCAAATTCCATTCTTGATGTTTCACATTTTTCTACGTGATTTTTCATTCTGGTAACTTGATCTTCTAGTTCAAAGCCACACTTTTTACATTTTGCCCTCACACCTTCTCTTGATTCTTTTCTGACTTCAGTAAATGAAAGCCAAACACTATCATGTTTTCTCCCACTCGTGCTGAAACTATCGCGGGAACAATGCTGTATCTCGGCTCACATTCCGCACCTCCGTCCCGGCCGGCCTCTCCAGGTCAACTGCCCGCTACCTACTGCCTGATACAACATCCTTCCCGTTTTATTGAAAATGTGAACAGCCCACCATCTGGTAACATTTAGATAGAACAATCTTCTCTCTACATACATACATATGACAACCCTGCTAGATGTACACAATCAGATTTAACACTGCATAGGCTTAGTTACTAGCAAATACAGATTATCAACTTCAAATTACACACAGACAATAGCAATAAGCCCTAGGCCTACTGGAAATACACCCACATTAACACACACTTTACATCACAGATTCTCCTTACTCTCTCTTTCAATCTTTGCTACACTTGTAATGCACTAGTCAAGTTCACACTTTTAAAACATTACTTATTACAGAGATTTTCTCATTAGTCCAACAGTCTTCCCTCCAACCTACCACTTGTCTTATAAACTACTAACTTATATTCTATAACATGATCATACATTATTAACAACAGTCCTTCATCCACACTGGCGTAGCCTTTACTCTGCTAGATTTCCGTGTCTTTTGCCTATTTGTCTCATCTTAGTGTTGGTTTAGATTGTCCCAGCCCAACCATTCAGGTTCATCCTCAGAATCACGTCCCTCTGGTTCACAGTCCACTGTCAGCTTTTTCACCTGAACACTGTCTCTTGCAACTTCTTTATTCTCCTCTTGTCCCTGTATACTTGTACTAACACGTTCACTTGCTTCTAGACCCCTACTCCCTTTTTGTGTGTTCTTTCCATAGCTGCTACTTTGGTACACTGGTCTTTCCCCTTTCTTGAGGGGGGCTGGAATCAGATGACATCGATTACACTTGCACCTGCTACCCTCTGCTTCAACAACGTATGCTCTGGGAAGTCTTAGCTCTGCCGATGTACTCACACAACTCCATATTTTTTAGATTGGTTATCCATTATTCTGTCCTTTTTTTGTATTGGAGGTAGTTTCTGCACCCTGTGACGTTGATTGTACCATTGCCGTTGGTATTCTTTTCCATCTTTCAGCTGCTTCTTCACCTCCTTCAGACCTCTTGTGAGTCTTGCATTCTTTATGGCCAACGAAGGTACAGTCGTTCAAACTTTACGCCCCAACATAATTTCCAGAGGTGAAACGCCCCCAGTCAAAGGTGTGCTATGATGAGCGAGTAAAGCCTCAGAAATGTCGCCTCCTTTAGTCAGAAGTCGTTTAGCAGTTTTTACTGCTGCTTCAGCACACCCATTTGATTGGCTATAATAAGAGCTACTGGTGATGTGAAGGAATCCAAATGCCTGAGCAAACTGTGAAAACACACTCTTGAACTGAGGACCGTTGTCAGTCCGTACAATCTCCGGTATGCAGAATCGAGCGAAAATGCTCTTGCACACCTGCACAATGGCCGCTTCAGTTAACTTGTCTAATTCTATTAACTCGAAGTACTTTGAATAATAATCGGACATCACTAGGTACCACTTTCCTTGACATTTCAGCGAGTCCACCCCCACTTTTTTGCCATGGGTAATCAGGTATTTTCTCTGCCACAAAAGGTTATATCGCATTAGTACGGTTTTCCACACAAACTGGGCATGTTTGGAACTAGGTTTTGCAGTTGCATGCTTAGCCTCAACCACCAGACAGATTCTTGAGCTCGAGCCCTACATCTTGTTATCCCTAGATGGCCTTTGTGTAGTTGCTGTAAAACATAAGCTTGCAGTTTCTCTGGGATAATTAATCTGGTACCTTTCAGTAAATATCCTTTACCCACTGAAATGTCACCGCGATACTGATAGTACGGTTGCAGTACTATAGGAACATGATTTTTTCTTGGCCATTGGCCCTCAGTATAATGTCTCAACTTAATACATACTCAGTCCTGTTGTTGTTGTTCTTTGACCTGTTCCATGATAGTTTAAGCTACTGACAGGTGATTTATAATCATATTAATCTGCGCCTGAGTATCTGGCAACAACTCATCGTGAACATCAACTTCCTGCATAGGACTTCTGGACAAGCAGTCTGCTACAACTAACTGTTTCCCTTGGTGTATATATAACCTCATAATTGTGTTTCATAAGTCTGATTCGGAACTGCTGAAGCCTTGGAGACAGTTCATCAATGTTTTTGGACATCAATATCTGTATTAAAGGCTTGTGATCTGTTTCTAAGATAATTTTTTTTTTGGCCCAGCACATATTCTTGTAGCTTATCACATGCCCATGTCAATGCGAGTGCCTCTTTCTCGATTTGAGCATAGCGGCATTCAACTTTAGATAAAACTCTAGACCCATAACAAATTATCTCTCGAGTTTTGTCTGGATTTTGTTGGAATAGTGCAAACCCTAGCCCATATGACGAACTGTCAGCACTAACAATCAACTCTTTCTCTGCATCAAAGTGTGCTAGGCAAGGTGACTGCGTAATCAGATCTTTAGCTTTCAAAAAAGCTGACTGTTGATCCCTGCCCCAAACAAACGGCTGATCCTCCTTCAGGAGATCATTCATTACTTGGGATCGGTTTGGGATGAAACTGCCAAAATAGTTGACCATTCCCAAAAATCGTAACAATACTTTCTTATCGACCGGCACTGCAAACTCCGTAATAGCTGTCACTCTACTGGGTTCCACCTTAATGCACTCAGCATACAGGGTGGACCAGAATTCATGTGCCAAAGTCCGGGAGGGGATTCGTTATGGAAAATAAGGTGGGGTATATAAACCAACACTATTCTGTGGTAAATATTAAGGGAGCTACGCCACGTTGAAAAAAATAATTTTTTAAACATTTTTCGAAAAATACTAGAAAATATAAGAGATAGAGCCACCAAAATTGGCATAGAG